>JAQIWJ010000125.1:0-33910 GCA_034695185.1 Discolaimus major
GGAATTTTAGCTAAAGGGAAAGCTATCATCTAGCCAAAGCTCGGATCAATATTCCTCATGTCTGTCCCGGATGAGCTTCGGAGACAGCAACGAGCTTTCGCCGTGAATAGCACTGACGTGAGGAAGGCAGCATCCACGGCTGCTGTGGATCGATTCAGAAAAAATTAGCAACGCAAAGCAGCTCCATTCAAGAAGCTACTTCCCTTCCGCGAGAAACTAGGCGGTTCTGATTCCGCAGCTACTAATGGACATGTCATCGCGAAAAACGACTTGCGATAACAGTGGCTAACTAAAGCCACTGGCTGGAAGGCAATTTAACTAGCTACGATTGGTTGCTTGCAAAATTGCAAGCATTCCCACGCCTCCACAACAATAGGTATCGAAATGCGAAGAAACATCCAAGAGACTTACCTCTATGTCCAAATATCCGCCCAGCCGCACTGAACCGACGATTGATTGAAGTCACAACGAATGCAAGCCGACTGACTGTTCTTTAATTAACGACGTAAATCGCGGCCGGTTGGGTCTATGGGCTGGCGATGAATATCAACAAAACGCCCGATTTGGCTGCCCTGAAGATAAACAGACCGTTATACTTGTAGATGCAAAAGAACTGACAAATTATCTGCCTGAATTCATATTATGTGATGTCGCAGGATATGAAAAATATTGCTTACCTGAACAGTCGTAACTGGAATATGAAATAGCCATAATATCAGCTTTCAATACACGAATTCGGCGCCAAATAATACACTTGACCATTCGCATTTCAGGACTTCCAAGCAGTATCCGGTTTTTATATTCGTAACTGAACGAATTTGCTATGGCCACTACTGATCAAAGCAGGGATCATATTTAGACGCTTCGGCCAAATACCAATATTTCTTGGATTATAACTGGGACTACTGCAACGGCCGTTGCGTGAACCGTTTTATTCACGGCTAAATTTAGACGAGGCGTCAGATATTATTCTCCAGAGATGAATTACATCAATCCAACGATAATACAGGGCAGATAGCAAAGCCGATATTTTTCAATAGCGCCCATTTAGCATCTGACTTTCGCCTCAGGCCTTTCTCTAGGCCAAAAAGCTAGTACAAAGAACCGCCCGGTTCTGATCATAGATAATCAATCAATAGAGCACCGAGCCGCCTGGTTCGTCTGATCTTAGATAGTCGATAAAGCACCGAACCGCCTGGTTCTTGTCATAGACAATCAGAGCAACGAACCGCCTGGTTCTTATCATAAATAATTAACAGAACAGAATATGTTCTGGCAAAGGCTTTTTACATGCCGAATATAGCCTTGCATCAAAATTCCAAAGAAGTCAAGCCATGGCTGATTCAAGATAAAACCCTACATGGGTATATTCAATGCAACAAAACAAAAATCCGCTAGCTGCTTTAGCATAACAAAGTGCAGTCAGCTGATAAAGCTGTCATGAAGAAGATAGAAATCTCAAAGCATATTATTTGCATGATTCAGTACAAGCAGCTCAACTTCAGTGATTTATATGCTCTTCTGATACGATGCATTTTTATGGCTTCATATGTGCATAAATTATCTGCACGATAATGCCAG
The DNA here is from genome assembly GCA_034695185.1 of Discolaimus major. Classification (NCBI taxonomy): domain Eukaryota; kingdom Metazoa; phylum Nematoda; class Enoplea; order Dorylaimida; family Qudsianematidae; genus Discolaimus; species Discolaimus major. Next base: position 1,582 of record JAQIWJ010000125.1, read on the forward strand.
TAAATGCAAACAAATTTCCCAAGCTATATGCATGCAACTAAAAGCTCATATTGCCATTTTATCTCTCTAGCTGATCAGGCATTATCAACAATGTAAAAATTTCCCGGTATCGCCTTTCAGGGGCATATGCCATTATAATGACATGCCAATAATTCCGTATATTATACATGCGATTAATCCAGCAATTATTTCCACAGCCTAGCATGCATTAATCTTCAAAATTATCCTCTCTCTGCTTGGATTATTCTTCTCAAAGGCTCAAAATTCAGCTGCTCATAAATAAAAATTCTTGCCTGATAGATATATTATCACGCCAACTGTCGTCCGATGATCACGGAAATCCCAATAATCGGATTAACCACGCATTTCCGAATAAGGTGATCAATTACCTGTGAATTTTTGACGAACACAAAAAATCTCGGATCAGCCTGGCATTTTGCCAGATTGCGCACAGTAGCAGACAACCGGTGTTGTGATGGCATAAGAATTCCCCTGGTTTGTCTGCTAACCTGGTTTGAATTTTCGCCCCTAAAAGGAGGAAGCGGTTACAGTATGCCAATTTCCATAAATTTATTAGATAATTACGCAAATGATTAAATTAAATAATGAATTTCGCAATCAAAACACTAATATGCTGGTAAAATGACCATTATTGGTCACAACAATAATCTGCATATCCCCACAATTCAAACATTTTCAACAGACTGACCATTGGTCAACATCATCAACTACCGGATGGGTCCAGATATCTATTTCAGTCAACCAATACATCCATATATATTCATAGTACAAAGCAAAAACCCAATTCACGCAAGATAAAATCATAATCCCAAAATAATTACGTATACCAAATTCCCAGAAAAATAACAAGGATAGAGATACACCCGCAATCAACAGGTTAATCACGGTTAAATATCACAAATATATCATACCAGAATGGCGTCGTATATCCGCTTTGGATGAATGTTGCATCATTAGAATTGTACGATTTGGAACGCAAGAATATGATTCGACCTGAGATCCAATTACCATTTGACCAATGAAAGCCCGGATAATATTCCGCCTGCGATCGTTACCAATATTGCCGCGACCAAAATTTGCAGATTCTTTTTGCCCTGCAAGACAAACATGATTAGATTCAGGCTCTAACTAACAGATAGTATTCAGTCTTACCCTGACTTCCTTGTACACGACTACGCCCAATAACGCCGATATGAGTCCAGGAAACTGAAAAAGAATTTCTCAATATTCAAGAATCCAGAGTACAAGCCAAATCTTACCCGAGTAATAATTGGGAAGCTGACAGCTTCCATCAACGTTTCATTTGCAATGAAGAATGCAGATTGAGCAATTCCCCACGATAATCCCGCAATGAACGATGGCAACACCGTTCTTGGATTGATGAATGGTCTGCCACGTTTCACGCCGCAATAAACGACGAAATAAACCGAACTAGCGGCGAGAATTCCGCAGAAGAATGCGAATACGTAATCCAAACCTTTAAAAAACTTGGTTTTTGTCTTCGCAATACAGTAATACTTCAGTCTTACCCTCCTTCGGAGCGCCTTGAACGTTGTCTTGGACCCTAAAATAAAGTATTCTGAATCTATGGCTGGTAATCGCCACTTCACCAACACTCTTACCATATGACTGGAGCAAAGCAGAGGCCGTAAAATATCCCAGCCACCAACGCCACAACGACCATTCTAAAACCAATGACAACGTTAGAATGATAGCATCATTGCATTAAATGAGCGCTCACATTAGTCGCTTATTATTTCCCATATGGAAGAAACGTCGGCGTACAGGAGGAGGTGATACTGGACCAACTTCGGGTGGGCGAATGATATCGTCATCCTCGCTCGAATTCTGATTTGCATTCACTGTCTGAAACCGAATACTGCTGTTAGCTGAGAATACCAGCTGTTTTAGCTTCAGCACTCACCAATATTGGCTCTGTGTCATCACTGATGGCACCATGATCTCGGTCGCTGTCCACCGGTGCTGACGGATCATGATTCTTCACGAACGCGAACATCACCGTGCTGAAACAGACCAGCTAGAGCAAATGCAATTCATTGAAATGCATCCCGTACCTTATCATGGCTAATACCACGGCTACATAATTCAGTGCCGGGTTGTTCGGTATTTGCTCCTTCAGACCGAACCAACCAAACCTGAAAAAGAATGTGATCAGTCTCTTCACTGATAACAGAGCAATCAGCTTACCTGCCACTGGCCCATCCGGCGAGCAAATTCGTTGAACTCCACAATAAAATTCCCAAACCCATGCCGATGGTTTGAATAATTGGCATAGAAGTGACGTTGCCTGAAACGAGAGCTCTTCGATAACCCATGGACAGGGTGATTGCAAATGCTTCATTGTGCTGAGCTAGTGCTACAACATTCACGGGCCAATCAATTCTAGTAGCAGCCTTACCAGTAGCCCATAAGGCTCCTCCCAACATCGCCAGCGGATAAAATTTGGGGAATTGTTGAATTGCATTGACACAAATGCCGACCATGAATATGGCCACGCACATGACCCATTGCACGAAGAATCCTGGAATAAGAAAGATCATGCATTCAATCGGCATGAACCTGATCTTACCATCTCCACAATCATGACCCTTCAACGGTACGAACATCAATCCGAAGAATAAAGTGGCGAATGTGCAAGCGATGAAACCACCGGCCAATGCTCCAACCATTGTGATCCCTGAAGAAAACCGCATTGCTTATTCACGCCACAATTATGACCAATGAAAGTATATTCAGGAGCATCAGCCCTGTTCAACACAACTTAACACACGAATATTATAACTTTTTTGTACTAACGAATCAATCATTCAATGAGCAAACAGAAACATGCTCAATGGAAGATCTCGATAAGGAAATCTAATAACGAAATTCATACTTATTGAGGAGGCTTTTTCGAATCTTCTTCAACTTGACGAATCATTTTCAGTCTTTCTTTTAAACTAGTGTACGGTTTCCGGACGTAATGAGGAATATAATCGCCGTCATCCGTGTAGATTTTCTTCAAGCCGGCTTGTTGTGCCATTTGGTTGAGACATCGATTTCGTTGCAATGCTTTCTCGTAATATTCAATGCCACCGCGAATATACGTTTCCCCAATCTTGGCCGTATCTCGATCGGCTGCTAAATCCACACGAGTCCTGGTCATTTTTCTCAATTGATCGACCACCATGAGTCCGACGATGCCTGTTAATGCGTACAAAGGCCATAGCGATGGTCTCTTAACGAATCGACGATATCTCGAATTCATCCATTTCTTGTAATTATAATTGATACTTGCAACCGCTACTCCGGGAAATAAGTAAGTAAATCCATCGTAGCCCAAACCATAATTGACATCGCCTTCGTGGATTAATTTTTGAATCAAGAATCGTTTGGCGTCGTTGGATAATACGAGCGATTCCATAATTTTAACACCGGCCTCGCTGCCCCACAGAATTTCTTGCACTTTTCCACGTCCACTAAAATATCGGCTCCACCAGGACGTAGGCGATGATAAGGCGGCGAATTTTAAATTCTGGCAATCCGTTGCCACGTCATCCACAGTTCGATAAGTAATATTGAATGGAACGCCGACGAAACATCCGTCCGTGAAACCGCGAGGATATCCAATTGTGACGCCTCGTAAATCATCGCCCACGAATAATCGATATTCCGAGCTCAATGGTCGTTTGTGTATTGTGTATGGAATCGATAAAACGTCTTTTCCCGGTTGTTCGACGAATAATGTCAATTCCTAAAATAGAAATCCGTTGATCGGAGCTGCTTGCGGAAAATAATTGAAGAAACTTACGTCTAATATCATTTCCTCCACTTCTTCCGTAAATGTCCTGGCTTTTCCGCCTCTTCTGGCTTCGTATAATTTCCCATAGATCGACGAAGAGAAAAAATGTCTACCACAAGCGACTGCGGCGGGTATGCAAGCAGCGATACAGGGGGTGTATATCTCAGCACGTTTGAGAAAAGCTCCCCAAACCATTTTTTAGGAAGAAATAAGAGGAAAAGAAAAAAGCATTTCCATCAAAATTCTCACAATTTTTTGGTCGTGTTGTCTGCTAGCAGCGCAATGTGCACATTTTGCAATACGCAGCCGCACATCGATCTTGGCGATGCGAGTCAAATCAAGTTTGATTCAGGGTATACTGTAGGTGAAAGGGTGCCAATGAAGATTCCCTATAGAATTGTGATGATTATCGATGCAAAAATAATTACCAGCATATCAAGCAAAGCATAAAAGTGATCAAGTACATAAATATATAGAATTCGGTAATTTTCTAAGCCGTCATTGGATCAGTGGGTGAAATTTCATTCCCGTCTACAAACAAATGATGCACCATTCCCGTTTTTCGTTTCCCACTGCTTTGAGCTTTTATATAACAAACGTGTTCACCGATTTCGAAATGTGTTTCCGTTCCGTCGTCAACGAATTCACCCTGAACATCGATTGATCAGGACAGGATGTATATTTGAAGAGATCAGAATTCGAACAACTTACAGCGGTGTCTACTTTTCTACCATTCACCCAAATATCCAATGAATCTTTCTCTGCAAAAAAGGCCGCTTTAGCCAGATGCACTGGATTGCGCAATCTCAGTACAGAACCAGGCGTACCTAAACAAATTCTCGTTGGTACGCTGTCCAAATGCATGGTCCAGGTTTGCAGGATTTTGGATTGTTGTTCAGTGAATTTCTTATAAGGTTTCCCATTGATTTCTAACGTATATTCATAGGCGAATGTTCCCAATGCGTCAATTATGACGGCACATTTCGCCTTGCCAATTTCGAATGTCTCGCGTCCGACTAATTTGAACATCCATTCGCGTTTTACGATTTCCTAAAGCATCGGTTTTTTTGCTAATGAACTTTAGTATGAGCTACAGTATGCTTCATGAAGCTGATCAGTTTGATCAGCTGAACACGTTTCAGCAGGCTGGTCAAAAAATTCAGCTACAGTATGATCCAAAGCCATACTTTTCCGTCAACTTTCACTGAACGTTTTCCAGTCGTCGTACCGTGTTGAAATTCAATTCTATGAACTCGATCTTGTAATGGTACATCCCAAACGGCAACCAAATCACCAGTCTCATTGGACATGGCTTCAGAATTTTTCCCACCAGTAAAATATTGGATATACTAAGTTTTCACCAATTGGATAGCGGATTATGAACAAGTGCTTTTAGTTCACCCTACGTTTAGTTCCGAATACGGGCATTGGATATTGATTCTCCAAGTGATGAATTTATGCTTAATGCTTAGCAACCAATCTTCGAAGGCCCTCGTAATAGGCTGCCCTCGTGACTTGGGTCCCAATACTCAAAAGATAGACATAAATTCCCAGGGCAATTGGCATAAATTATTCACGTGCACCTCCAGATGCTTTCTATGATAGAGTGGTGATCGGTCGATTCTCACTACACCAGGAGATTCTCCATAACCGATTCTATAGGAGAACATATTGATATGTCATCTACATCGTAATTATTGATCGAAAAATCGCGACAGGACTTCGATGATCAGGTGATTACAGTATGCTTTCAAAAAAATCGATTTTAAATGACTGGATCGACACGCAAATACATGCTTTCTAGCATAATCAAGCATACTCGTTCCATCGGAGTTGTTTATTTTTGTCTATCGCGCGTATTTAGGAAGTTGATTAAAAATATCGATTTTCGATACATCGATTTCCAAGTGATCAGACCGTGATCAATGGGTAGAGCATTGATTGATTGTATAGGAAATCACCCCCGCCTGACTACCATACCTCCATTGTTATAGAAATCTCTTGATCAAAATATGATGTACTGGGGGACATGATCAGATTATCGATTTTTTGAAATATTCATTTCTGAGTGATCAGATCGTAATTGGTTGATGCAGCATGATCACTTGTCCAGGAAAGCATCTTTTAACAACGTATGTACCTTCATTCTTTTCTGAAATCACTGATCGAGAAACTCATGTGCACAATAGCATTTCCAAATACGAAATTCTGAAATGCGCGTGATCAATGAATTGAACACACATTTTGTGGGACAACATGATCTGCTGATTCTAAAAATCACATTTATTTCGTCGAGTGATCGATATTTAAGGACTTGATCAAAGTGATCAGTTTTCGATAGAGAGCCGATAGCTCGATTTTGACAACGCCAATCGATTCTCCATGCTCGATTGTCCACGAAAATACATCCACATGTCATATCTAGCTTAATTCTGTTTAAAAATATCGTTGATCAAAGATTACATGCTGAGGCATAGCAAATTTTCAAAATACCAGTATCGGTAATTCACGTGATTAATGCCCCGAAAACATGTTTTCTAGGATAGTGTGACACGCTGATCACAGTGGTGCCATTAGGTTTGCTCCAGGATGCGTATTTCAAAAGTTGATCAGAAAATCGATTTCTGATACAAGCGTGATCGATCCGTTTCGACCACGCCAATCGATAGACCCTTTTCGATTATGCAGAAAAATATATCCATATACCTGATCTTGCTTTATTTTCGCGAAATAATCGTTGATCATCGATCATGTGCTAAAGGATAGGCACTTTGAAATTACGAAAATCGATGTTGATATAGCTGGTGCTCCGAATGCATATTTTCTAGGATAAGTAAGCATGCTGATTCAAAAAATCAGCTTTACTTTGATATCTGATCAACATTTACAGACTCGATCAGAAATATCGATTTCCTATATATCGATTTCTGGTCGATCCGAATAGCACCAGGTGATGCAGTATGATCCGTTGCCCAAAAGTACCTTTGATATTCACCCGTTCGATGATTACTGTTTGCTGTCTTTACGTTATTAGCATTGGACAATTTCCACTCATGATGGCACGAATGGAGGCGTTTCCATATTTGGCATTTCTACTAATAGACGAGACTGTCGAGTCTTCCAGTCTCCGTACACACGATGCACGGGTGGCTTCTGTACTAGGTAGGAGCTGATGATGATCAGTGTGTTTTTTTATTCTCTACCATCGTGGGCATCGTGTGTTTGAGTTTGGCTTGAGCTTTCGCCTATTCCTTCGTCAAAAGTACACAAAAGCTGCAAAACGAGAACGAGAACACCGTGTCCGCCTCTCTTCATTCTCCATACCATACTCGTATCCGTAGCTATGCGAAAAAGCTAATACCGACTGTACACCAGCTATATTTCGCTCATTTAGCTTAGCTTTTACGGGGTTTTTAAGTTTTCCCTATTCACCTTTATCCGGTATTAGTCATTAGCTGGATTCGGATTCATTGTTTGGATTAGCGAACACTGCTCTTGGAGCGGATGGAATTCACTAAACCCTGTTTTTAATGACCTTAGGAGAACCCGCAGTGGATTCTTACTTCAATTTGCGGGCCCGGACTGACGGAAGCCTATTCTTCAGTGTGCGCGTGCGCGGATTTTGGTCCGCAAATTGAAGGAACACACACCTGCGGGTTCTCCTAAGGTCATTAAAAACAGGGTTTAGTTTACGGAATTTGTGATCGCAAAGCTAGTCGGGATCTGACATTGTTCATAACTAGCTTGCATTCGTGCTAATATTGATCTACAGTATTCCTTCTAGTCATCCATTTCTTATGATACCCAATCAGATGAGACCCGAACCATGTCAGCTGAATGCATGCCTAGCTACAGTACCCCCAAAGCTCTGCTTCTTAGATAAATCCGAATTCTTTGCAGCTAATCCAAATCCATGTCATCGCATTGGCCGAATACATCGCCTCATCAATCCATGTTATCCTCAAGGATTGATCAATTGGAATGTGAAATGAACGCTCATACGGTACGAAAAAGTAAATCGGGTCGTTGGAAAACGCAAAAAGGGCGTCGCGGTACGATAATACGAAATTGGTGTATGGATTCAACGAACGGCGGTATAATCACATCATCCGCTGTCCCATCATTACACAAGGATGAATTATATCATTATCATCCTTCTTCCAATAAATTGCAAGAAAACGCTTACAATTACGCTAATCAACAATACGGATTAGCTAAAACGGAGAAATCATCCACGCCTCATCAAAATACTACTCAACCGCAATTTGCAACTCGACCAACGTTGCCGTTGAATTGGCAAAATAATACTACTGTACAAAATCATAAAAAAGAAACGCATATTTCTACCGCATCCATCGTCGTACGAGCAGTGCCCGCAATGGCCGAACACGAAGAGATCAGAGAAACTGAACGATTATTCCATTTCTTAGAAGAATACGATGCGTCGCCCAAATTTCTAAGAAAGCAAATTACTACGCAAATCGATTACGAATCGTATGATGATTTGGAAACTACCAGTACTAGATTGTGATGCAGCGGATGATTTTTTTGTATTTTGTACAGATGTATGTGAAATTGACATTTTCGAATTATTTTTATCGATATATACTGATCGATTCGCAATCAACGTAATCCCCTGTTCATCTCGTAAATAACCACACCCCATACCACCCATTTTTGCATAGATTATCAAACAAACCACGCCTGTATAATCCCTCGCACCTTTGCTTGCCTTTTCACTCTTCATACAACATCAATGTTTTTCTACTAACATTGCCCTTTTCATAAATTGGCAAAAACTTCCCATGACGTCGTCCGAGGGCAATAGAGTCTTATCAGAAGATTGCCTCTTATCAATTGCGAACTTATATTCGACTGGGCAAGACGAATTGCCCATGAACAAAAGCACGTCATAGCATAATAATAGACTGAACTACGATTTCAAAGTATTGGACGAGCATATCTCATCAATAAATCAAGCACTCCGATATAAGTCATGTAATTTATCAGTATTAAAAAGCACACAATAATCTAATCACCCACTACCGATAATACCACGAAAGAACTGGCTACGAAAATGTCCAATCATCACAGCTGGCATTAAAGCTGTGAAACCAGAAAGCAGCTCCAAATCATATCACGCATTCTTACCCTCATCATCAATATCTCAATTCGGTTCACGAATTCTCAATCACTCGTACTTGCTGATGCGACTGTATCACCGCATTCGTTGGAAATCGACTGTTCAACACCAGCAGACGCGTTGGCCATAATCGGTTGCAACGGTGGTGGCAATAATTCTTCTTTATCCGGACTCGATTCCAACCACGCAACGTCCAACGTCTTCCCGGGTGGATGTTGTTCACGAAAAGTTCTCACCGATTCGAATATACGATCCCAATTCTCGTTCTCCTCCCGATCGAAATCGTCCATTCGTTGCAACAGACGATCCTTGCGTAAGCTCAATTCTCGCAGCTGCTCCAAAGAGTTCTCCAAACTTTTGACGGCTTGCTTGCAACGTGCCGTGGAATCCGTCAAAGGAGGCATCAATTGACCAGACGTGTAAGCTTCGAATTCTTCCCGCGGCATAGTCAATGAATCGGCGTTCAGATTTTGTACGAATTGCAGGGCGCAGCACTGAAAAATTCTTGCTCATTCTTGTGCACCAACAGTATAAAAATCGCTTACCAGATTCGTGAAGTAATATCCAGCTTCTCCAGACATTAATTTCGTTGGTAACGCAAATCTGGTGACGAATGTCGTGTTCGATTTCAATTGCGGCGGATTGGAGCGTAGAATAACGTAAATCAGAGCCGGAAGAAACTCGTCAGCACTGGCCGGTGCACCTCGTGATTCGCGTAGAGCTTCGAATATCAATTTGCTGCATTGCAAGACGGAATCCAACTTTCTTTGTGGATGACGTCGACTCGGGCTGTTGGTTGTTGTTTCCGACGAATTGATGTCGTTGATTTCTGAAAATGGATCATCCATCAGCTGACTGGCTCGCAGCCCCGGGATACCAGAAGTATCTCTGAGTCTAATAACATCAATATACTCACCAGTAACTGCAGCATCAATTCGGTCCTTGGCGATGGGATTCGTGAAATCCAAGCCGGTTTGCAGGAATCCGTACGTGACCCAATGCAACGAACGAATTCGATCTTGCAACGATAAATCTTCCACTTCCTCGTCCGTAATTGGGCAGAACAGAACGTGGTAGCATCGAGTGCAGATATACGTTTCCACTTCTTCCAATATTTGCGCTATACTAATATCGATATCTGAAAATTGGGCATTTAGATTCCGATCATGTGATCAAGATATTTAAAGCTTACCTTTGATAGCTGGATTGCGATGAAGGCGATCAGAAAGCGTTTGATACGTGTCCTGCACGAGTTCGGATAATTCGTCGATTGGAACATGATCGCGTTCTCGATTTTGCAATATTTTCTCCACCACAACCGACGTCTGTTTGCTGACTTCGTGAGCAACCGATTTCGGCAGTTTATGTAGAAATTCCAAGAAATTCGCCTTGGACGTTTGACTTTCGTTGCTCAGCTGACGTTTCAACTGCGGTCGTTGCTGCGGTTGCTGTTTGGACGTCGTGGATTGGGATGATCTAGTCACGGATCCGAGAGTGGCCGATGCTGCTTCAGTGAATGGGGCTAGTGTTGCCGATGATACACTTGAGGCGATATCTGAAATGAGGGAAATGTAAATGAGGATCATAGATCTCAAATTGGATTCCACAGAATCCAGATTGATGTGATTCAGGATATGTCCGTGAATCACCATTCACAAACATGACTGTTTCAGTCATTCCAGTATCTGGAATAATCTGAATTCAACTTACCAGATGAAGGACTTTTCCTCAAAAACGATCTCAACGTAGTCGATCGACGATTACTTTGATGATTTTTCTTCTCCAAGAATTTATCGAATCCAAATCCGGTCCAAGTCTTGTTATGATTGGAATTGGGTGGATTAACGGACGATGCAGACGCAGTGGCCGCAGCTGAAGCCGTCGGTTGATGAGAGGAAGCCGCCGCCGAAGAAACGTCCACAATACCGGCCGCTTGAGCTTGAGAATGTAATTGTCGTTGAAAATTTCGCCAACAAATCGAACAGAATCCTTGCCATTGTGGATTCCCGTAAAATCCGCATCCGGTGACGCATAATAAATCTTTCTCCGATATTTGAACTACTAATTTATTTTGTTCCATTTCGAATTTCGAGAAATGAATTTAATTAAAAAGCTTTGGAAAAACAAAGCCTCGAGAACGTGGAAATCTGGTAAACTGGCAGCCGCACCCTTTCCGTTACCATAAAAATTGAGTTTCGAAAATTATCGCCACGGATGAAATTTTGGGAAAATCCAAACGTTACGGGTCGAAAATTTTGATTTCGCGCTCGTTTTGTCAGCTTGAATCCTAATTGTACCATAGCCGTTTACGTCAAAATCCGCCCAGCCAAGAGCTAGGTGCTCACGGCTCACAAATAATCGCCTATCCGACGGATACAAATCCATGAACTTTCTCTTGAATTTTACGATTCCTTGGAATTTGCGATTACATCAGGCTTAGTATTAAGAAAAAATTTGCAAATAAAATATGGCTCAAATGTTATTCCGACGATGGTATACATTAGCTGCACCGGCTGCTGCATTAGCGGCTACAGTAATCTCAACGAAAATCGCCCAATCTTCGTCGGCTCCTGATTCATTGCCGGAAAGTGTTCCATATTTATTAATCGGAGCTGGAACGGCTAGTTTCTCAGCTTTTCGAGCCATAAAAGGACGCGATGCAAATGCTAAGGTGAGTGGAAGGATTTTCATTGAAGTCTGTATCTGTAAATTTGCAAACAGGCAGTTGGATTTTGCCAATTTTTGCAAAATCAAGAGATTTCATGCAAGATGATGGATTGCAATAATCAAAATCATCGGGCATTCTATACAAGCATTAGAGATCGATGTTCCATGTGATAAATGCAAAACATCTCCTTTTTACAGATACTCGTGGTTGGAGACGAAGGAAATTATCCGTACATGCGACCACCGTTGTCGAAAGAATTGTGGTTTTCCGAAGATAAGAATGTGGCGAAAAGTCTACGTTTCAAGCAATGGAATGGAAAAGAGAGGACGTAAGTACATTTTTTGTATTCAGCATAATTTCCGCCAGGTCTGCTGCATCAAAGATGACGCTTCTCGTTTCAGGGTATTCTTCGAAGTGGACGAATTTTATTGCGCGCCCAGCAAATTGAACGATGCGGAACACGGTGGCGTGGCCGTAGCTACAAACAAGAAGGTCACTCGGATCGATCCGATCGCCCATGAAGCGTACTTGGCCGACGGCACGAAGATCAAATACGAGAAGTGCCTTATTGCTACAGGTAATGAGGCCATAGATTTATTGGCAGTGTCTCCAGTAACAAAATTTCACTTTCAGGCGGTTCGCCAAGGAATATCAAAGAAATCGAAGCCGCCGGTCCGGATGTTGCCAAGCGAATCACGTTATACAGGAAGATTCGCGATTTCCAACGTTTGGACGAAGTTGCCCGAAGCGCGAAATCGATTGCAATCATCGGCGGCGGGTTCATGGGTTCGGAATTGGCTTGTGCTCTTGGCAGGCGTGCTCGGGATAGGAAATTGAAAGTGACCCAAGTATTTCCAGAGAATGGTAAGAAACATGGCAATTTACAAATATTGTAATCGCCCTTTTTACAGGCGTCATGGCTCGTGTCTTGCCAGAATATTTATCCATGTGGACGACGAACAAAGTGAAGAAAGGTGAGCAGTTCTTATGTTTCTGCAGTAAATAAATATGCTCCCGTTATTTCAGAGGGCGTTCAAGTCGTCGCGAGGGCTGCCATTAACCGCGTTTACATGGACGGTGGTCAAGTTACGCTGGAATTGGCCAATGGTGATTTGGTAAGCGATTATTCTTGTATCGACTACAAGAGCACTGAATGGAATATTTATTTCAGGTGAAAGCGGATCACGTGGTCGTTTGCACTGGTTTGGAACCGAATACCGAATTAGCTGCTACTTCTGGCTTAGAAGTGGACAATGAAGTCGGAGGGTTTCGTGCGGATGCTGAATTACGTCTGAGGACTGACGTTTGGACGGTAAGCGGTTTTATCTTTCTACAATCGAAGCAGCTAATACGATGTTGGCTATTTCAGGCTGGAGACTGCTGCAGTTTCTACGATATCAAATTGGGTCGTCGACGAGTAGAACATCACGATCACGCTGTGGTTAGCGGTCGTTTAGCTGGCGAGAATATGACTGGAGCTGGAAAGCCATATTGGCATCAATCCATGTTTTGGTAAGTCGTGAATTTGTTACTATACTTCGGTCATAGTGCAGCTGCATTTTTTTGCAGGTCTGATTTGGGTCCTGATGTCGGATACGAGGCCATTGGGCTCGTCGATTCGTCATTGCCAACGGTTGGTGTATTTGCCAAGAAAGATCAATCAGCTGCATCTGAGACGAAAGTTGAAACAGTAAGTGAATTTCTTTCTGTCAAATCATATGATAGCTGAAATCGTGATTATTTTTCAGGCATCCAAATCAGTAGCTGACAATGTTCCACGACCGCCTGGACCAGCAGACGATTACGATAAAGGCGTAATATTTTATTTGCGTGGCAAGCAAATAGTTGGAATCGTGATGTGGAATATTTTCAATCGAATGCCAATAGCCAGGAAGGTAAACAGCATTTTTTTGGTTCTGAAGTCTGGCCATTTTCTAGGACCACCTTATCTTTCAGATATTGAAAGAAGGAAAAGAATTCGATGACGTCAACGACGTGGCCAAATTGTTCAACATTCACGTATCGGAATCTGGTGAATCGGAATCATGATTAGTAGATTCATTGATATTGAATTTGAGTTGAAGCTCAAAATGATGGATTTATTGCTACGTATGATGTTATTGTTATTTTGGCTTTCTAACGTAAGCATTGTTTCGGTAATGATCAAATTTTATACACTTGCTTACCAAATTCGTGTTTGAATTTGTGAAATAGTGATCACGATCACAATATCTGGCCGGTTATTCAAAATTGGCGCGCATTTCGCGTTCAGGTTCGCGATGGATTTTGCTATAGGTGTGCTAGAAAGCACAGGCGTCCACATGTCTGCAGATCGGCTGAAGTCGAGACAGCCGGCAAGAAAAAATTTGCTGATTTTCGATAGATACCGACTGATAGATATTGATTAGCTAAATTTAGAAATCTAGTTTCAATTAGTGGCCACCGATTGCATTGATTATAATATCAGCACTTGCTGATTTTATCGCGGGGGGCGGGGAATTTTTTCGTAGCGTTTTCGAAGCTGGCAAAAAGCCCGACATTTGGGTTCTCTTTCGTTCGACGATGTTTCACGTGTTTTGTCGGCTGGTACTGTCTTCCTTCAGTCAGCTGTTGATTCTTCCATCCAAGATTTGTCGAGAGGAACCTGTTTCTAGCAGTGTAAATCGGCTTTTACAGCTCTTGAACATGGATAGTTTCGTTTTGTCGACGGAAGTCGAGACTAGGAATTTACGTAATCACGTTGGCTGAACGTGGTATTATTGAAGTTAGATTGATAGATAGTTAGTTTTTCCAGCATTCACCGCTTTTTGACTGAGTTCTTCTTGGCACGCGAATTTGTGCCAGGAGGTGATGAGAGAGGATTGACTAGGCTTGATCCCCTCGCTGCTTTTTAGCTGTGGAATTTCCATTTTCGCATCCTTATGTACATTTTGGGGGATTTACGCCTCCGCTGAAATGATGCGGAAAGAGGGGACAGTTTTACATCCGTGTAGCAATGTTTTTCTTCCTTCAAAACCCCCCTTTCGCCGCCCTTTTCGCGTGTTTGATGAACACGAAAGTGTTTACACATTGAACTTATACTGATCTGATTTTTATGATGTACCTAATTTCTGGAACGGATTTCATACCGTTCCTTCTTCGTTCTCCTTTCGCCTTCTGGGCCATCGGGTTTAGGATCAGCGCTGAGAGAATTTTATGCCCGATTTTTGCTGCGGAGGCGCCTTTAGCTAAAAACGAATCACTTGTCATGTCTAGCTAGCTGATTTATAAAACATCGCTCCGCATTCCTGTGATGTCGATGCAATGTATTACATACTCGATGAAAGCGAGGGCGTTGGGTTCTAAAACTGCTTCTTTAAAGGTAATCATTCGAATACGGAATTCCCAAGCCAGCAATTCACGATTTATCAACTTGATCATTCACTCAAGAAACGATGAATTCGCTTAATCCGTTCAGTTTTGCCGCAATCAAGAATTTCTTCGCATGGAAACAAGGTAAAAATGTAGCTTATTGCTGTGGATGGATTTCATAATACTGTATGCTTTGATTACAGGCGATGAAGATGAGAAATGGGCGGAGAAAGCGTTCGAAAGTTTGGCCAAGAAATTGAAGAAACGGAAAGATTCCGCTTTGGACGATCTGAAATGGGCATTGGCGCATCCGGATCAACCGTCCAAATGCGTCACGATCACTCGTTCGATTGATGGACGATTGCAGGTATGCGTGTTTTTTGAATCTGCCCTTTATCTGGCTAATAACATCCCTTTTTCAGATATCACACCGGAAAGGCCTGCCGCATGTCATTTATTGCCGCGTATTTCGTTGGCCGGATTTGCAAAGCCATCACGAATTAAAGCCGATGCCATGTTGCAAGTTTCCGTTTTCCGCAACGACCAAGCAAAAGGAGATTTGTATCAATCCGTATCATTACGAGCGTGTGGAAAGTGCAACCGGTACGTATGATGATGTTTGGACTGAAATTCTATGCTAATACACGTCCTCGTATTTCAGTTTTGCCACCCGTCTTGGTGCCGCGGTACAGCGATTTCTCAGCTCCGAAACAAGAATGCGGCGGAGGATTATTACCGTATCAACCAGTACCAGAACCATATTTACCGCATAATATCAGCTTCGGTAGTCCGAATTTCGGATGCAGTTACGCATCCATGTCACCCGACAGCCAGTTGAGCGACATCTCAGGTGAGTGGATATTTTGGTATCAGCATCCAGATCAGGGCGCTGGTTCTTTGCAATCAGACATTGCTGGTGGCATTTACAAGCCGAATTACGTACTCCTTTCGTTTCAGAGGCCAGCCCTCGCGCTTATTCTCCCTATTCTTCTGAAAGCGGCCAAGAAAGTGCAATGGAATTGGATTCGGCGGAGAGTATACCTCCAAGTACGTTGCATTGAAAGTTATATCAGATTGCCTGGTAATTCTCATTTGGGTTTTCAGATATGCTAGCCGTGCATTATCAAGAGCCAGCGTGTTGGTGTTCGATCGTCTATTATGAACTCAATAGCCGCGTTGGCGAAGAATTTCGGGTCTCTTCACGTACTGTTACCGTGGATGGATTCACGGATCCGTCGAAACGAGAGGATCGCATATGTTTGGGTTTATTGGCCAACGTGAATCGAAATGCGACTATCGAAAGTACGCGTCAGCATATTGGAAAAGGTACGTTGAATCTTGGTCGTATTATGCCAATATTCTAAAAGATGGTTTTCGTTTTCAGGCGTCATGCTTTCGTACAGAGACGGACAAGTATTCGCGAAATGTTTGAGCAATTACGCAGTATTCGTTCAATCGCGCAACTGCAATCACGTCCATGGCTTTCATCCGACCACAGTATGCAAGATTCCTCCCGGCTTCTCACTGAAGATCTTCGATTTGCGTGCTTTTGACAAGGTAATAATTTGTGATTAAGCCAAGAGATATAGAACTATAATCATTTCGTTTCAGCTTCTGAATGACGCGGTTTGTTCGTACGAGGCGGTGTTCGATATGACAAAGATGTGCACGATACGAGTCTCGTTGGTGAAAGGTTGGGGAGCCGAATATCATCGACAAGACGTCACCAGTACGCCGTGTTGGTTCGAAATTCAGCTACACGGTCCATTGCAAGTAAGTTCATACAAATGAATGTCAGAGGAGGTCATCGTTTGACACGAAATCACTGATCTCGATTTGATGCTCTCTCTCTCTCTCTTTTCAGTGGGTCGACGACGTATTGCGAAAGATGGACGGTCCGAACAACAAGATATCCTCGGTATCGTGAATAAAAAGACTGCAAGACGAATCGAATGAAAAGGTCACCGAAATCCACAGTATGAAGAATCGTGTTGGTGGTTTATCCCTCATCAGGTATTCTTAGTTGTTATTCTGTAAAGAGGCTGCTTGCGCTGCGCATGGAATTAGGCTTTTTTGTCAGCCAGTTAGATTGAGATGTAATCTTCTTCTTTCTTTTTTTTTATCACCAATATGCTTTGTCAATTCATATGTATATGCAATTTCGTGCCTTGTATCGATCGAAATTCGCCTTAATCGCAACGAGTTTATCTTTCTCGTTTTTCTGCCATAACCGAGGTTATGTTTACATTTTATGAAAAGCCTTATTTTTTGGTATCGTTATATATTATGTACCGCTGTAAATTCTATGTTTTTGATGCTCTTGCAAATATAATATGGCGAATATTGATTGGCTATGTATTTTACATGAACACACTAAACCTCGCCCAGAAAATCGATTCACGTGAATACTATTCAGTAAATTTTGACACAGTAAATATGCTTTCGAAATATCAAAAAGAAAGAAGTCAAGAATCATCTAATCATGCGATGATCATACTTATCCGGGCGAATAATCGTAATTGAACCGATCTCTATTCTATTGAAAACTTCGTTCCACTAGAAACTTCGCCTTAGATCTCGCCCAAACCTTTGCCGATTTGACGCTTGGTATACCAGCTCGGTGCACCGGCTTGCTTCGTGCCCAAAATATCGTACTTCCAGACCTGCAAATTAGATTTGATTAGTATGCATACCAAGCTGCATGGATTTGGATTGATCATATTTGATCACATCAAGTGATCAAACTGGCACTGAATCAGGCAAGGCCAAAATTTCATAAATACTCACGTATGCAGAAACGGCGGTGAAGGCGGCCACGCTAGCTGCCAATAACATATTGAACGCCGCTTGCGGTTTCTCGTATCCTTCTTTGTACGACAATACCGGAACTGGCCAATCGTCGTATCTGAAAAAGACAGGATTTTATAGATCTCATAACTGACCGCGATCAGATGAGTATGACGCTTGGTATATCAAATGCACAAGATTTTGACAATGCGAATTCAGAGAAATTTTGCGGTATAAAATGTACAGCGATTTTGGTTGCCAGGGCTATGAAAATAGCAGATCGGTTTTTGAAGTTGCATTTAATCATGAAAAGCCTATTTAACTCGCTAATGTATACACAAAATTTTGATCTCATTAGGTAAATCAGTCTGAGAAAAGAGGTATCGCCTAATGAAAATATCAGTGCTTTTTATGCAATCGTTTTCCAAGGATTTCTTGTTATAATGCAAAGAAATAACAAAATTTAAAACTTACGTAGCCACGGGAGCTTTCGGATGAGGGTTGAACAATGGATGAACTTCGGCGATTTCTCCTCCACGACCGCTGTGACCGTGGGCGACCGACGACGACGCGGTGGCGTAAAAACGACGAGCCACTAAAAAAATTCACATATTTGACAATGTCATCCAAAATTCAAAAATTCCGACTTACGCTGAGGCATGGCACCACGCAGCATTAAATAAGCCATAATTCTTCGTAATTATTCTCGAATTTTAACAATAATCACGATGATTTCGATATTTATTCTGATTTTGCAAATTTTGACATTCGATCCCCAGTCGGTCGAACCGAGAAATGGGAAAAATATTGACCGCACAGGTTCGTTGTATGATAAAAATTGAGTTTCGAAAAATATCAACCGGGACGAAATTTTGGAAAAGCCGCGTGTTGAACGTCAAAATTTCGAATTCGCGCTCAATCTTTCAGCTTGAATCCCCATTGTACCGTGCCTGTTTATAGCAAGAATGTGCCTAGCCGGATCTGGATAAATCGATTTGCGTGGGTGAAAAATAAAATATCCGCACCTTCGGTACGTGGAGCGAAGAAATTACTGTAATCGGATCTGATCAAAAATTCCACAGTATCCCAAATTTCCGATATTTTATTGAATATAATTCTTCCAATGCAAAGTAAGGTTTGAAAAATTATCAGTTTTATGCCGCTGCGTAAAAATCTCATTTTTGATGCGATGAAAAATATATTCATCATCGAATAGACGCTGCGAAAATCAGGGAACGGAAATTTTAATTTCTTTCTCAGCGATTATCGTAGGAAAAGTTGCGCATAAGTTTTTTGATGAATTACTGTACATTTTACACGGTGTTGCATTTTCCAGGAGAATGAGTGCAAAAACGGACGCCGGAGTGGAGAAAAATAATTCGTCAACGACGATCGCCGGAATTTCGACTCAATCCAATTTGGATCAATCGCCGGATAAACAAAAACGTATTCGATTTATTACGGCCGATACGGTGCGTCAATTATGGACGACCATCAACGGATTGAGACAAGCCAAAATCCCGCCGACGATTGGGAAAATTTACGAGAAAACCCAGAAAACGTATGGTTGGAATTCCGAAGACACGACGGCCAAATTGACCGATTGTGCCGAATACGATTTGTTGGTTCGAAAATTCGATCCATCCATGAATCAGGAAGTTTATTTGTCGCCCGACGGCAATGCTATGGTAAGTTTTGAAAAATCATGCTTTAAAAGTGCTGAATCGAATTCCGTTTTTTTCAGGAACAAGAACACGACCGTTTTTGTTTCGAATGCCATGACGCCGGAACCGTATTCCCGTGTTCGTCGTGTTTTCGCGTTTATCATCCATCATGCGGACCGGCGGAAGGAACTCAATTCCTGTGTCATGCTTGTCAGGTAAATCCTGTCGTTTTTATCTTAGCGTGATTAATATTTTGATAATTGCCTTCTTTCAGCTGTTGCTTTCACCAATATCGGTTGATCGCGACGCATTGGCGAAACAATTGGAAGGAATGTTGGCATACGCTAATACCAGAGTAAGTGTCGGTGATTTTGATGTGCCTGAAGAGAGGCAGCTATGGAACCTTGTTGGTGGCCTGTCCTAAATCCGTTATATTTCAGGGTGGTCCAAATTTCAATGCGATTCCGAACGCTCACAGTCCGGCTGCGGTTGAGCATCATCGTTTGATGATAGCTCGTCCGGTTGATTTGACCGTGATGCGAGGAAAAGTGGCGAAAGGCGAATACGCGAATGCTGGTCAATTTTTGGCCGATTTCAAATTGCTGGTTCATAATATCACCATTTTATACGGAAGTAAGTGAGCTTCAGTTTTTTCAAAGCTGCCGCTTCTAATCGGGGGTTGCTTATTTTCAGAAGAAAGCAATTTGGCCAATTTGGCTCGCGATTTATTGAAGCAAATACACGCGGAGGTCATGGCGGTTGAAGGATTGAACATGGGCGAAGACGACGAAATGCTGGCCACACCTGGGGCGAAGCAAGCCGGAAAATCGGTAAGTGCTGTTCGTTATTTTGGACTGAAGCTGCTGCAAGATGCCTCTTTACAGGGCAAACGTAAGCAAGACGTGTCCATGGCGGACAATGAACCATCGCCAAAGCGTGGCGGTCGTAAGAAGAGCGATCTATCCGGAGCCGAAGCTGGTCCCAGTCAAAGTCGGTCTCCAGCGAAAAGCGTTCAAGCAGAGCAAGTAAGAGTATCAAGGTGTCTTCATTGCTAGATTGCACTACAAATGGTTCATTTTAGGCGAAACTCGTGGCTGCGGCGGCAGCAGGCGGCGTACCACAAGGTTGCAACAGTTGCGATGCAAAATATCGTCAAGTCATTGTCGACATGCAACAACAATGGTTGGTCGAATACAAGCAGGAAAGGGAAAGATGCTTGACCGAACTGGCGGAGAAGGTAAATTTTGAATGCGGATTATCTGTCAAGTAAACTAAAACCGCCTTATTTCAGTTGCACAAAGAATTCTTGAATGATCAAGACAAACTGCGGTCCGATATGCTGAACCAGTTCAAGCAAGATTTGGAGCAGACGAAGAAGGATCTCGACGTTCGCTATTCGCAACAATTGAAGCAAGAAATTCAGAAACAGATGGAGAAACACAAACGATTATTATCGGAAACCAAGAAGAAGCAATGGGTAAGGCTCCTGGTATCAGCTTTGCGCAGGCAGCTGTATTTACTGAAAATCCTTCTTCCAGTGTTGGCAATGCGAAGCCGAGGCGATTTATCATTGCTGCTGGAACACGGCCTATTGTTCGGTCGAATGTCAACAGCAACATTGGCCGATACATCGAAAGACGTGCAGGCGAAAGAAACAACAGCAATCGTGAATTGTTGGCGAAAAGGAGGAAGGCGGAAGGTGTGTTGGTATGGAAATTGCAGTATGTAAATCCTGCTGATCAATCTGATTCTTTTGACTGAGTTTTTTTTCTGAATTGATGATTTTCTTTGAGAACGATGCTTTCCATTGTATATTGGCTATCTTATTTTCAATTATGCATTATTAGAAGTGATAACACTTCTGATTATATCGATGATAATTGCATATTTAGTATTTTTGTTGCCTAATAACGTATGTATAATTTCATTGTTTTCACAAAATAATGAGAAATAACATCATTAGCGATATGAAAATATTATCAGCGGTTCTTGTTAGCACCGTCTTCGCCATTATTACAAGATCATCGTAACGGATAATGAAATAAAACACGCATCAAAATTAATGAATCCACGGCTTATCATACATTGCCTAGCATCAATAACGCTCAATTCGATTGATAAAAAAAGGAAATTAGGAGAATGCTCTCCAAAAAGTGAACGCTTCAGCCTTACCAAAAAAAGTATTGCATTAGTTTTTAGAGCACCCTAGTGTCTTTCTTGGTCACTTTCGTGGAGACTTCATGGCCGAAATGTTGAGTGCCACCACCACGTCCATCCACAGCCGGAACGAAATTTTGAGTACGCTTCACCAACGTCTTCTTATCGTAGACGCGCTAAAAACCAATACCGCATTCAGATATTGGCTGATAACGGTCATTCAAAAGGCAGCTTACCTCTCCCAAATCACCGGAACTCATCACCGAATTGTAATCATCCTCCGAAATCTCGCTTGGAGCGTCCTAGAAAAAGAGCTCCTACAGATCATGGGCAAATGATCAAAATGAACGAACTTACCCTAAATCCGCCACGTGCCAATTGTCCACTTTCAATGGTCTCGTCAATACTACGATCGTTGGTCATTCTATGGCTACCCTCCAAATAACGACGTTCCTGAAAGAGGCATCATTCAGATACATGACTGAAATGGACTAGAAATTCACTCACCTCTCCATTCGATCCATGAACACCAGCAACGTTGGGCGGGTACACGTGGAATTCGGCAGTCGTAGTTCCGCTAGCCGCGGCCGTTTTGGTCGTCTCGGTACGTTTGGTATCCGTCGTTACTCGACGTTCGTATTCTTCTTGCCAATCCGAAGCCGACGATGCGCTTTCTTCCGATCCACTCTCCGACATGTAATCGTCCCTGGTACGAATCGATGTGCCAGCTGGTAAACCGGCGTGGACGTCGGAGAAGATCACCGTCTCCGCTCCAACCCGTTCCACACTGGGCGGTCCGTGGTTTCGTATCATTGTGGATTGATCGCCCAAATAAGCTTGCAATTGACGTTGCCTGGCTTCTTCTTCTCGTTGACGTTCCAATTGTTCGCTACGCCAACGCGATTCGTATTCTTCTTTTCGCGTCGTAGTAGCCGTTGCACTTTCCAACGAGCTGGTTTTCACTTTCGGTCGTGGTATGGCGAAATCAGCGTACAAATCCGAGTCTTTGCCAACCGCCGACATTCGTTCGGTGCTCGAACCAGATCCCATCTGATTGTAGGACGATGTGCGACGTTCACGCCAGCAACGGCTATAAATAAAGACGCTTTTTAAGCACGAGCATTTCAGCCCAAAATAGCACTTACCATCTCAAGCAATAATACAGGCAGCATAATAGGCAAAGTAGGAAGAATAATATGGCGAAGATAATGGCCAATATGACGCGAATATCCGTGGCACACGTATGGCCGACGTACCAGGTTTCGCATCTGAAAAGCAAGGCCAATTAGCAATGTCAAATTTCCAAAATCTCAAATCCACTTACTCGCAAACGGTTGTGGTGTTGTCGTACGAAACGCAACTTCCATGATAACTGCACTGCTCGCATAATTTCCTGCTTTCCGCTGGGCAAATAACGCCCGGAGCGATGTTCTTTCCGTTCGGGCATTGGCATTGATAACCGATTGGTAAATTGGCGCAAATGGCTGGTGCCACGCATTCGTCGATTCTCAGTACGCATTCGTTGACGTCCGGTGGTTCTAAAATTTCAAACAGTATTGGATTATGACCTTCTCAAACATAAATAACACTTACTCAAGCAAAATACGTCGCCCAATCCGAATTGAGCCTTGTTCAAACTCTTTCGTATATTCTCGAATCCTTCCAAGCATTCGCATTCGGCTCGATCCCCATAGTTGACGCAAGTGGCGTTCTTCTCGTGGCAAAACGGTAAGTCGGCGCAGAAATCCGGCACGCATTCTCGTCCAGATCCGCCACGCAACGGTTGTTTGTCCACGTAGCCGGGTTTGCACGAACAATTGAATTTGCTACCGTCCAACGGTTGACAAATGGCGTTCTTGTGGCAATTATTCGTTGACGGGCTGAGGCAGGCGTTGCCTGAAAAATTCTTTGCATTAGTAGAGTAGGGGATAATCGGCGGATTTCAAAAAAGCCCACTTACATGAACATCTTCGGCCTGGTTTCGATCTGTCTTCATCTTTGCATCCAACTGGACAAGCGCATTCGTAGTGACCATCCGGTTGCGGAACGCACCAACTGGTTCTGGGGCAGTCGTTTTGGAAGCAGGCGATGTCCGGCATCAGTGGATTGATGAATAACGGTGTACCGCCCACGGAATAATTGAATTGCTTGGTGATAACGCTGATCAATTGACGCCAACAATCGGCCGGATCGGGTGCGTTGCCTTTCACGAAACGTGCGATGAATTCGGTCCAAACGCCGCCTTCCACGAATGTGCCGTTCACATCTTGAGGCTTCTTATTCTCACGAATTTCAACACTGGTGAAGAATGGACCGCAAGGAGCTTTGTCGAACGATGCTCGAATCTGAAAGAATCATGATCTAGAGCTATGAGTAGAAATTGAACAAGATAACACTTACTCCTTTGACAAACAAATCCGCGTAAGTCTTGAACACGTCGCTTGTCTTGTCGGTGTAACTGCCATTGAACGTCAATGGTACCGTGTTGTGTCGCAATATCCACAATGGCATCAATATTTCCACAACGTCTGCAAAGAAAATAGGATTGATTATTGACAGAATGCACATTGCACAAGCGACTTACCGCTGCAAGGTTGATCAGGACTATGCCTGTCCTGGCCAGGTGGACAGACGCATTTCTCATCGACGCATACTTCATTCAGGTCCAATCGACATACTGTATCTCCGCATGGAGGCTGACGAGTCGTCGTTGATGTACTGGACGTTGATGTGGTTGTTGTTGGTCGGTATTCAGCTGAAATGAAATCATTGCTAGATCCCCAAGAACAGTCAAATGAATACTGATAATCTTACCGCATGGGTCGAAATCTTTATCCAACAAGCATCCGGATGTTCCCAATTGATCCGCATTGGCACGAATGACCTTGACAATTTCAATGCACAGTCTCTCCGCGTTGGCTTGACCAGGTATCACTGAATAATTTGTCGTATATAATACTCCATCCGGCCAAATTGTCTGGACACGTTTTGGATCTTGGACTCGAGGTACGGAAATATTCAATACGGCCGATGCCACTGGCGTTGCGTTTACGGATTTCCACATCTGCAATCTCAGAGGACTTAAAAACATAGAAAGCAATTAAACTCAACAGCTTACCCCTTCCAAATAACTCTTCAGCACTTTCTCGTATCTCGCACCACCAGGACCGAATTCGGTAGACCAAGATACTTCTACTCCGTCCACTGTGCTGATGACGAATGGTAACTGGATAATAATTGCTTGCACGCACGGTTGGCCTCTGGCACGACGAGCTGTCCCGGGTGGACACACGCATTCGACTTTGTCCAAACAGATTTCATTGAGCGAAGGATCGCAATTGTCTTTGCCACAGTTTGGACCTGAAAGAAAACCAGTGTGTATAATATGCCAAGCAATTTCCAAATACGGAACTCACCAGGTAAGCAAGTAAACGAACCATCCGTCTTCGGTGCGCAGATGAAATCCTTGGGGCAATTGTTCTTGTAGCAAGCCAAGTCCGGAATCAGTCGATTGATGAATAACGGTGATCCGCCGATTGAGAAGTTGAAGTTGCTAACGATCGATGCAATCAGCTGTTTCCAAGCTTCGTACGCGGGTGGAGGATTTCGAGCGGTGAATGCCACTTTGAAGTCGAACCACAATCCATTCTCCCAGCTGACGTTCAATGAATTCGGATTTTGGATCCCAATGACGTCGGATTTAATATACTGATCCCAGAATGACGTCTTCTTGAACGCGTTGGCCACCTGCAAAAGCACACGGTCGTTAATCTACTGTACCAAGAATCATACAGCACTCAAAAAGCATTCCAGCATAAGCACTCACCCCGTCCACGAATAGCTTAGTGTACAGCTTGTATATTTCGCTATTAGTATCGGCGAAACTGCTGTTGAAATCCACTGGAACCGTGTTGAATCTCACCACCCACAACGGCATCTCGTAGATGATCAATTCTGAAATATGCGAATCCCATTTAAATATCCATCACAAAACTGGAAGGAAAATTCTTACCAACACAAGGCTGATTCTGTTCTCGACGACCAGTGCCTTCTCTGCAACAGCATTCGCTGCCAGCGCAACAAGCTTCGAATAACGTTTGATTGCACACTTTATCGCCGCATTGGATGCCTGTAAAATGAGATTTTAAAACCAAATTCCTCAAGACTGACTGACTACTCATTACCTTTGATGCATTTCGTTCCAGGGTGCTCTGGATCCAAATCGTTGAAACCGGGTTTGCATATGCACAGAGTGCGATCGACCAAATTGCGACATTCGGCATCGGCACCGCATTTGTTGAACTCAGGCGATGCGCAACCATTGTCTAGAAGAATGAGTCGTCATATGAGAAGGTATTAAATAAGAAATAAGCTTACATCTGCAAACACGGCCGGGTTTGGTTTGAATTGGAGATTCGTCCATATACGGTTTCTCGCAAGAGCAATTGTACAGCACTCGTTGATCCTTGCATACGGCACGTAAATCGCAGTCGTTCAATGCAGCATTGGCGCATTCGTCCACAACTGAAAAAAATTTGGTTAGCAAGGCAAGTTCTAATATATACCAAAATCATACTTACTCAAAACGCATTCACGTCCAGGATTTTCAGTGTTGGCATCCGCATATCCTTCCAGGCATTCGCAAGTATACGTGCCTTCTTTCTCTTTCTCAATGCATTTGGCGAAACGGCTGCAGGTGTTCTTGTGCGGATTAGCGCAAAATCGTTCGACTGAAACGAGAACATACAGTCAACTAAGGTTCCACTTCGCAAAAAAGTGGACTTACTTTTCTTGCAACGACGCCCAGGTCGACCAGGATCTTCGTCCTTGAACTCGTTTCTGCATTGGCACGTGAACGAATTGTTCTTCAAATCGATGCAAGTTGCTTCCACATGGCAATCGTTCTTGGTGGCGTCCACGCAGAGATTTTTGACTGAAATTTACGAGGCTCTGATTCTAACCGTTCAAAGGGGAATTCTATTAAAACGCTTACTTTCTTCGCAATTCCTGCCTTTCTTATTCGGATCTCTCGAAACGTCCAAATAACCATCGCGACAATGGCACGTGAAACCAGAATGATCGTTGGGATCTCCCATGCAAATAGCGTATGGATGGCAGTCGTTCTTGGTCGGGTCGGAACAGACATCCAATTCTAAAATAAGAGTGCCGACAGCTCGAGTGCCATTAGTAAAAACAATCGACTTACCTGTTACACACGAACGACCAGGTTTCGTCTGTGGATCCGGCGAGGCGTCCTTGTATCCTTCTGGGCATGGGTCGCAAGTGTAAGTCCCAGCAGCCATATCGACCACTCGACAACGTTTCATCCAGCAATCGTTCTTGTTGGCATCTTGGCATGGATCTGAAACAGGGATCAGTCTGTTCATGAATATAAAAACGGTCGAGAGAATCAGACATGTACTTACCTGTGACGCATTTTCTTCCAGGCAAAGCGATGTCCAAATCCGAGAAACCAGGCTTGCAGAAGCAAGTGTAGCCAATCTTCAAATTCACGCAGATTGCGTTCGATGAACAATTGTTTGTCGACGACGATGCGCATTCATTGATATCTGAAAGAAATGATGTAATTAGAATGTATGACGATTGTGAAGTAATTCTTCAAGATTACCTGGCTGACAATCAATGCCCGAGAATCGATTGACATTGGGCGAAAGATCGAAGAATCCTTCATTGCAGACGCAGTAGAATCCACCAAACGTTCCAGGAATGCATTTGGCATTCTTGGAGCAATTGTTCTTGGCGCAAGGATCTTCGACTGAAAAAGAAGCAGAGGTCGTCAATCGCATGATAAATCAGAGAATAAATCAGGAGCTTACTCTTCTTGCAAACCCTTCCTGGCTGGCTTTGATCAGGGCTTTCGTCTTTGAATCCCGGCGGGCAAGTGCAAATGAAGCCATCGAATGTATTGTCGCATTTGGCATTCGGATCGCACGGATGATCACGGCATTTGTCACCAACTGCAATCGAGAATGTTTGTGAATCGCATCTTTGCAGAAAACTAATGAACTTACTGCACAGTTTGCTCTGAAGATCGCGAATGAAATCCGGCTTGCACACGCACTTGAAATTGCCATTCGCTTCTTTGACGCAGGCCTCGTTCTTTCGATCATCGCAAAATGGATCACAATTCTCTGAAAGTAAGCTGCATTCAATCTCAACATCTAGCTGATGTTGGAAACACTTACCGCATTTCGGCTTTAATAACGAAGGATTCAATACTTGCGGCGCATCGCATTTGGGTGGCTTTGGAGGCACTAGAAAATAAACTTTGCAGGCTGACGCTTGCGAACTAATCCAAAAGGTACTTACAGCATCCGCCCGAATTCAGATCGCAGGTGAAATCTTCTCGGCAAGCGCAACGGAATACACCGTATGGTGTTTCCTTGCAGACCAATGGCGATGGACAGGTGATATTGACGTTGGGATCACAAACGGTGACAGGTCCTGCAAAACCAGTACCGTAGGCTATGTCACACCAAAGAATTCATTCACTCGCTTACCGCATTGACTGGACTTCGGGTGCCTGCAGAATCCTCTTGGACATTCGCATTTCCCATTGATGCAGATCTCATTCCTACCACGGCTGCAGTCGTTGTTCGTGCGGCACGTACCGGGTGGTGGACCAGCTAAAACAAGAAGATACTTTGCACCATAGCATTTAAAAAGTGAGAATTCAACGTACTTTCAGGGCAAATTTCCTTTTGAATCACGGCTCGCAATTTCTGATCCAAATCTTGGAATGATCCCACAATGTAGTATCTGGATTTGCCACCGCCGATCGCATCCAACTCGGTTTCCAAAATATGGTCGGTAACACCAACAGCGTACATGGAAATACCTTGACGTCGAGCTTCATTCGAGGCAGCAGTCACGTTATCCTAAAAAGGATAGAGTCCATTAACAATACGCAGAGATAACATGATGAATGGTTTACCTGCGACCTTCCATCGGTAATAACAACGCAAACTCGATGTACTTTGGCGTTGGTCGGCCTAGCACCACCGGTTTCCGTAAATCCGTTTTGGACCATGAACGCAATAGCTTCGCCGGTTCTCGTAAGGCCGGTCAAATACGGAATGTTCGTAATCGCATTCTCCAACGCAGCTCGATTGCTGAATTGATTCAAATCGAATTCTTTCCTGACCGTATCGCTGTATTGAACAACGCCAATCCGAGTTTCATCTGGGCCGATGTCGAATAATTTGGAGAAATCACGGACGAATCGCAACACTTCCTGGTTGAAAATCGCTGCACCGATACTGCCGCTACCGTCGATGAGGAAGATCAAATCGGTGGCTTGCGTTGGGCATTGCGTATCTGAAAGAAAGATTCGATTAATTCTGGATCATGATCAGCAAAGCAAGATTCTTACTCAGCGTGCATACACGACCAACTGGTAAGCCAGCAGTTGTCGAAACGTCGGCGTATCCTTCTTCGCATTGACACGTATAGCTTTCAGGCTAAAACAATATGATATTGAGAACTCCATCCTTTCCAGGAATATAAATTGCCTTACCGTATCGATACATTTGGCGTTTTCATCGCAAGCATTCAGCGTTCGTAACGAGCATTCGTTCGTCACTGAAATATTCACAATTTGATTATGAAAACTAACATCAAGCAGATAGCTTACCATTGACACATCGACGTCCTTGTTGCAAACCAAATCGCGATGATAAATCCGTGAATCCTTTTCGGCACTGGCATTCGAATCCAACGTCTTCGTCGAAGCAATCCGCCAATGCTGAGCAGTCGTGGAGTGTCTTATCAGCACATTCGTTTGACGCTGAAGAGCGATGGTTCATTTCATAAGATGAACACACAAGAAATCAAAATGATACTTACGTTGAACGCATTTTCTTCCTGGTTTTGATCGATCAGCCGATAAATCTTTGAAGCCGGGCTTGCATTGACACGTAAATCCGCTGGGCGTCGGAATACAAGTGCCGTTGACCGTATCGCAATCGACGCTGGCGCCACGACACGGATCCGTAACCAGGCAAATACCGCCTTCCAATTCTTGTGTACTCGGTGGGCATTGACAGAAGAATTCACCGCCGCCTCCTTCGCGACACGCCAACCCATTCGGACATTGATCACCGCCTTTCTTCGGATCGCATTTCTGGCCACGGCTGCTGGATGATGCGGCGATTCCTTGGCGACAATTTCGACCAGGTAACGTGTTGACATTCGGAGACACATCCACGAAGCCGTTCTTGCATTGACAGGTATAGCCAACTTTGGAACTTTGGCAGGTGGCGTTCGATGAACAGTCATTCAATCGAAGATTCTTGCACGGATCTTCACCTGAAACAAATTCATTTGCATTATCTAATTGACGATCCAAAAAATGGCATTTTACCTTTCGGAGAGCAACGTCGACCAGGCAATAAATTGAAGAATTCCGAGACGTCCTCGAATCCGGATTTGCATTGGCACGAGTAGAATTCCGGCTGCAACGAATGAAATCAAGCATAAGATCATCGCATAAATTGAAATTTTAAAATTATTCACTTACCGTGTCCTTGCATTCTGCATTTTGATCGCAATCGACGGCGAAAATTTGAGGTTGAAGGCATTC
Organism: Discolaimus major; assembly: GCA_034695185.1. Lineage (NCBI taxonomy): Eukaryota > Metazoa > Nematoda > Enoplea > Dorylaimida > Qudsianematidae > Discolaimus > Discolaimus major. Next base: position 31,777 of record JAQIWJ010000125.1, read on the forward strand.
GTTGATGTCTGAAAGAGAATACGTGTAATTGAATGACCTTGGGGAAGAAGTACGCAGGCGCATTACTTTGTTTGCATGATCGACCAGGGAATTTCACAGCGTCTGGCGATGTATCGACGAAACCGTCTCTGCATTTGCACGTATATCCCATGGCTTGATCCGAGCAAGTGGCGTCGATTGAGCAATTGTTCAAGGCGGCATCGAAGCATTCGTTAGCGACTGAAAAAGGAACACTCCCAATTAGCATTGAGGATTATTGTGAAAAATACATGTATACCTAAACATCTTCCATCAGGAAGGCGGCTGAAGTTCGGCGGGCAAATACATCGATACGTTCCATTCGAGAACGAGCAGACTTCCATTAGATTCTTGTTGCATGACAACGGATCCAACGGCTCGCATTGAGGGGCTTCGGTTAATTTCGGCGAATTGGATACTCGGGTGACGGAGGACGATGTAGTTGTGGCTGGTCCGCTTGAAGGTGAACCTATTGACGTAGTAGCAGCTGGACTGAGCGGTACTTGGTCGTCAGGGGTGGACGTTTGCGATGTCTTGTCACTGTTTGCGCTGATCAGAAGCTGATTTTTGGCCACGCCAGCAACGCCGGTATTTTGAGAAGCGCCACCAAGTACAGCAGGAATACCGTACCCACCTCCCGTTGGCGCATCAGCAACTGGACCAGCATCGGCGAATGTCTTCGGACGAGCTGCCGGCGCTCCAGGCTGACCATGAGCTAAAAAGAAGGCATTTTTAGCATTACAAATTTTAGAAGAAAAAGGAGCAGTTTAAACTATCTAATCTTGCATAAAAAGACCCCTAGCTCGTAAGCTTCAAATAGCATACTCTAATCTAGCTATTGCTTGATTTATGGCGAAAATTTATGACTTCCATTGAGAATTTTGCAAATTTCTGGAATTTCCATAATTTTCTCACTTTCGTGCCTACTAGCAGACTACATTGTGGTACGCAGTATTTGCTAGCTCGCTTAGCGCGAATTCGAGTCGTAATTGTGAAATCGGTTTAGGTGCGATTTGCACGTTCAATATTGAGATGCAATGTTGAATTCGTTGCATTTTTTGCGAAAAAGTCATCGTCACAAATCGTCACAATGTAAAATTACATCTTTTACACCAAAATGCCATTTTTATCGAATAATCTCGCCACGATTTTGGCCTAGTTTTGGCGCCTGTATAAGGTCAGATGTTGGTGAGAAGAGCATCCATCGTATCAACAATGGTTCAGAAAGAAAATGATGAGTGCTGCACTTTTCTATTTTTCACGTGTCATTCTTTCTTATGTTAGACCACCTTGGCCCTTAGACATTTGGCACCTGACGTAGCATTTTTATAGTTCAAAAATATAAATTTTTTCGGCGTCTTTTGTCGAGAATCACACGAACCGAGGAAACTGTTACGACATGTTTTTGTATGGAATAAATATTAGTGACCATTGGACCGTATCCGGTTCTCAGACCCTCCAATTTTCGCCTCTCTTGTATATTGCTTTTGCAATATTCGCAAAAAAGGAGACCTTCGATGCAGCAACCTATGTGTTCTTTGAGAAAATTCCAGGCGGTTTTCAGTAACGTACAGTTCTAATCACAGGAAACGCCTTCTCGTGCGTATAGGACCCTTTTTGAAATCGAATTCACTTATCTAGTACTTCACTTTTTTTTGAAAAGTGAAAATATTAATCTAGGTTAGTAGGCTGATTAATCGTGTACCGTTCGTCCAAATCTGGATCCCTACCCCTACGCGCATTGAGAAAGTGTCCGCGAAATTTCATTATCTTTCGCATTGCATTTAGACAAAAACTAGTCTGGATATGCTTGATCGATTGAGAGACTAGGACAATGGACATTCACGAATTAAGACAGTTCTAGAGTCTATGGCATTCTTAGAATGCGCTCTTTATGCATATTTTTCTGATGAGAGGCACTGTCTAGGGGGGGGGGCTACAGTATGCTCAGACTCCAGTGAATCGAAAACCGTCGCATGGTTTCTCTCACAAAGGGACTGATGCCAGCTCAGATTGCGCAATTTGGGCATGCAAATTCTACTTCCTTCATGTATCATACAGGTTAGACGGCTAAAGATCATTGAATACTTTACGACCAGTATACAAGGTCATTTCG
>JAQIWJ010000126.1:0-33796 GCA_034695185.1 Discolaimus major
ATTCATCCGCTTCGCGTTTCCGTCGTTTTCTGCACACACAACACGTGATGAGTACGATGAGGAAAATAATCAGGATCCATCCACCAATTACTCCCCCGATCAAGTAGTAATGCCAGAGTTGCAGACCAGACGGAGGTTCGGTCGTTTTTCCAATTATTTCTCCGATCGATGTCTGAGCGGTGGTCGTTGTCGTAGACGCGGTCAGAGCTTCGGTCGTATTTCCGATCGATGTATGAATCGTTGACGTGGTCGTAGACTGGGTCGTGGTGTCCGTAGTTGAACTGGACGTTGAACTTGTGGACGAATTAGTCACTGCATCTGACGTAGCCATTTTCTCTCAAAATCAGCAATCGATTACTTCACAACCGCACCGCACGACTCCCGAACTTGCGAATGACGAAGCAATCGACCCGAAGTCACCCAGGCAAGCTACCTTAGCTTCGGTAACGTCACCAATCGATACCCCCTGAAAAATTTCTTCATGTGATGATTCAATGCTAGCCTTCAGAAAAGGATGAAATCACAATATAAAAGATAATTTTGTCTATGATACGCCATTGCGCAATTTTGATTGACCAAATTGGCAAGAGAAATGCATTTTTCTTCAATTATCAAAAATCATCTTTCATATGCATTTGTATGTTTTTCACCTATCCTGATAGTATTGGATATTTGCAATGCGAAATTTGATCAATGGATACTGTAGCTGACTTTTCTCTGAATTGCGAAATTTTGAATTCTATGCACTTGTGTATATATATTGCGGAATTTCCACAATGCCAATGAAAAATGCACTGCATTGATCATCTTTCAAGGAAACAAATGGATTTTATAAAAATTCATATTATACGTCCCCCAAATGCACTTTTTCTATCTTCGTGAGAACATCGACTTCTTCATTTCCACTCGATTGCTCGTGAGCAGGTGAAATGAAAGGTACCCGTCCCTCTATCCTTATTTACACAGGAGAAGTTCTCATTTCTTGCTAGGCTCATTCCAATGCCCATTTCCGTATGAAAAAGAAGGTGGAGCCTTCATTTCCGCTTGGATGCTCACCAGAAGATATCGATTCATTCGAAAGCATGATTCTTAGAGGCATAGTTTTCAAATACATGCGAGTAAATACAGGAATCGCATCGATAGCATGAAACTACAGTATCCCATCCAAACATTGTAATTTGCCTCATTTTACATCCAATATCCACACCATGTGAAACAAAGGTTGCGAAAGAATTTGAATATGAAAAGTGAACACAGTGATAAATGTGACCAGTTGATCATGATAAACCTAATTCAAAGCCTCATCAAAATCAACTTATCATAAAGCATTCTCAAAACCTAAACACCAAACGATTACGCCACCACAAAAAAAAAAAATCAAACTCGCATGATAGTTTGGTCTCAAATCATGTACACTAAGATCACAATTTCAGCCAGAAAGAACATTGGTGACATGGAATGATCACTATTCAAAGATAAGATTTCAGATCCTAACAGGAATGTCATGAAAGAGACCCCGTATTGCTAATCATGTGATAAGAAATCAGAAAGATTGTGGAAAGTTCATGAAATTAAAAAACACACCCGCATTTCTACTGGATTCAAAATCAGACCCACGCTCTAAAATTTCTCACCAATTCCATCCCTCGTCATCTTGAATCATGGTGCGTGATAATCGCCACGACGGAATGCTTGGCACAGGATGCAGCTGAATATCATGGCCATAAGTTCCACGACCAAAATTCCAATGGCCACGCCAGCAACAATACCGATATTCGACGACAGGTCGTTCCAAACTTTTGCGCAGCATCCCTGCAATCGAGTATCATTGAGAACGGTACCCAATGAAATCTCAAATTCTGCTTACGTCAGTATAGACTGCTGGTGGTATTGGTGCCGGGCAGACGTTACTGGCTGGCAAGGTGATAGTCTCGTTGAACGGTTGATCGTCCGGCCATTTCTTGCAGCACGACGCGGGTTGATTGTTCGAATACTCGAACGTTGCATCGGTGCAACCGCAACATTGCAACTGAAACGGGTAACATTCATTCAAAGACATCAAAGGAAATTTCTACCACTTACGCTGTGTTGCATCTTGTTGATGGCCGTTTGCACTTTCAATTCCAGCTGGTAATATTTCTGAATTTGTTTGGTCACGGCATCTTCCAACTGTTGTTTGAACTGAAAAAGATAATGCTTAGCATATCATACCACAATTAGCAAATTCAATACGTACTTCAGATTTCTTGATGAGAATTGCGATACCACAAGCCAATTCCGCCACGAATAAGATCAAGATGACGGCGAAGAACATGCCCAGCAAGCATGTATTCTCGCAGCACGCACCGCAGCATCCCAGAAACCCTGAAAAAAATGGACTATTCATATGCAAATATCTTTAAAAAATGCAAATTTGATCTTACCGGTCAAGAATAGGAAAGCACCGACGGCCGCCAAAACGTACAATGCGTAGTAGATCTGAAAGAAAACCCTTGTTAGTACTCATCTCATGTAAAAGATATCATGCTATAGCCTTCATTTACGGGCATGTAAAAAAACGAATGCCTCGCAGCCAGTCACATGCATAAAAAGCGCAATGCAAAATCGATACTCTAATGAAATGTGTGTTTCCAGGTTCATTTTATGGGGACTTTTCAAAAGCGCTTTCTAACGCCTTTTCCCTGACGTCCCAACTTAGCATCGAGGTAGTGCTTTATTGATCACAAATTTGACTCAAGAAGTAGCTATGTCTCGCCAGGCTCCTTGTCCCATGGCGAGTCTATTCCTGTCTTCAAGAAGATGAGATATGCGAGGAGCCTGTGCACGCTATGAACCTGGTTGAAATATGTCCCTCGCAATCGCAAGACAAATTAAAGAGGGTCTGGATGGATAACAACATAAGCAGCTAAACTACACTGTTTTCAACAACGGTAGCTAAGGTAACACAAACGCCTAAGGCCGGTGAAAAATGCTAAGCTACGTACTGGACTGGCAAAAACATGCATCAATATTAATAAGCTTCTATCTATGCTGACTACTATATACACGCATGACTGAGATCATGCGAATTTCAATGCTCTGTGCAAGATAAATTATATTCGTACCTGATCGACTTGAAACGGGCTCGTTCCAGTATTGTCGGCGCTGTCCAGAATTTTCTGAGCGTACTTCTGAACGTCGCTACTGAAGGCGACCGTCAACGAAACGCCCAATACAGCTGCACCGACGACCTGAAATAAATGGGCATTTTAATCACTGATTTAGGGCAAATCGATCGCATAATAATGCTAGATTTCTTCTACACTGCTACAGTATACTTATTTGCACGGTTTCACATTGAGCTCTGCTTCGTATTTCTACACCGCAGGATGCAATTTAATTTATTCATGACCCCTCCCTCCCTCCCTGCATGCTTCGAAAGCATCTAGAATCCCGCCCCGAATGGCAAACTCCATTCCAGACATTCACCATTTCCAGGTGTCCTGAATAAACTACGCAGCAGACCAATCATAAGACCAATAAGTGGGGGTTGAATGACATAAATTTCATGTCAATGTGTACACAGCTCGTCGGAGCTATTACGCCAGAAAAAGCTATTCCTCCGATTCGCAAATGATGGGAAAGGAAAACATTTCGCAGGGGATAGGGCGCAATTCGAAGCATTTTGAAAAAGTTCAGGTGCCATTCCAACATCGGAACGTGGGCATCATGGCCATACAAGGAAGCTATTTGCAGAAACCAGGCTAAACACCGGAATTCTGACTGACTGGATAACATATCAGCCAGTAAAATCAAGGATGCTGTAGCTGCATTTACTGCCTGTACATCACCACAGCGCTGATAAATCATGCAACTTATGATAATGCTAAAATCACTTACGCAAACGAGGAAATTGAACGCGAATACCAAATATTTGACGCATTTATTTCCGCACCCGTAAACCATTTTGCCGAAGTTCAATCGTTTAATAGAGAGAATCGATCAATCGATTTCACCTAAAAATAGCCCATTTCAGAATCCACGAGAGGGGCTACAGTATACTAACCGATATTTCGACGTGCCGTCGATGCAAATGTAAAATGATCAGAGAAAGATACTCAAAGAGCGAGTTCAACTGACAGCCAATTCAATATTCTCAAGCCGTGTGTAGCAGGGCTTTTTATATCCTCGCGATTCGTAAAAGGGAATACGACGTACGTAATGGACAAATATGGAGAAAGTCTTGCTGACAGCGGGTTCCCCCAATACCAAGAAAACGTTGCCGCCGACTAGCAGACGAAAAGCAAGATTGACGTACGGCTCGGCAGCCGCTTATGACAATTACAGCGAAGTTCAAAATCTACAGTATGCCGTAGTTTCACTGCATAGTCAACTTTACATTTTTTTAAATTGGCTTCTTTATCCGAAAAATCAATCGATAGCTAGCGTAAAATGATATTTTTCTGTACAACCGATAATGCCGTACCGACTGATCATAAAGTGATCATCTACAAATCGATATTTCAGAAAATCGATATTCTACTCAAAGTCGTGTATTCAGATTTTTCAGCAAAATAAAAAATGCCATCGTGTTCAACATGGTTAATTATATCAGGGAACATGCTTCCTGATCAAGATTTCTCATTATATTTCCATTATCAAGCGATTTGAAGATCGATAAATTGAAAGTTCTGGACGCTCTCATCAGGCAATTACTCTATCGATAACCGTGATCAATACATTCTACCCGATCGAGTCGATCATGCCTTATCTAATGATCACATCAAAACTGAGGTGTGATCGACATTTAGGAAGTCGATAATTTTGATCAACTTATCGATTAGCGATCATACGGCAGAATAAATGCGATATTTGGAAAAAGCATGGCTAAGATATTTAAAAAATACATTTATGATATGAATTTTCCATAAGAGGAACGCTTGTGGTGAGAGACTTTGATGTCCTGGAAACTAGCGGTTACAGTAATTCCTCAATATTGATTATATGCAAAAATAAACACCGCCATCGTGTTCAGCACGCTTTTATGCTCTATCGACTGATTATACTCGATCTCTCAGAAATCGATATATCGAGAATCAATAATTGTGATCGCATTCATACATAGGGGATATTCATGAAGAGCATATTGCACTTCCATTCTCCTGTTTAGCATCGAAATCGCAAATCACTTTCTTCACACGACCTTCTAAATTGCATTCGGAAGGTAGTGTTTGCACAATTGGGTCAAGTGTCCATATTGCAATCAATAATCTGGTCTCCAATGTTGGACCAGTGGTCAATGCTGAAGTTGCGATCGTAGAATCGAATCCCATATCGCATGGTATCGATTCCTCTAATGCACGGCATTCCGGCGGATAAAATGCTGGGATACCGCGAGAAATTAGTTCACGATATTCAAACGGTTCGTAAATATTCCAGGACGAAGCATACGTCGCATACAGTGCGTCCATATCCAAAGCTGAAATTGCGGTACCGCAATTTTCCTCAACAATTGGCCTGCGGCATATGGCCATACATTTGAGGTACCTGAAAGTTGCAATGTCAAATTTGCATTGGTACCGGCATACTGTAGCCGCTTACAAACAATCCCCAGCCATATAAAATGGCAAAATATTGGTAATAATATTATTGATAATGGCATGGTTATAAATTCTCGATCTTTCTTCAAATTGCTTGCATTCGGACAGGCATTGATTTTGTGCAATATCGAAATTCATGTGCACACACGGCATGCCATTGGCAAATTCTGAAAAAGTATAGCTATTTAGTTGAAGCGATTATCGATTGATTGGTACCTTGCACGCGTTTGATGCAAATATAATCGGCTAATCCGAAGCCATCGATGACCATTTTCTGATACGGTGTTTCTGGGCATTCATGGATTTTGGACATGGAGACTTTGTGGATACTAAAATTGGCACAGTGCCAGTATTGGGTTACTGTAGCTAGGCTAAAAGGCTTCAGAGCCTTTTCTGGCAAATGATGCCAAAACAGAAATTGCGCAATTTTCACCTGCAATAATCAGTGAACTCCTGTTCACTGAATTTAGAACTGAATAAAACTTCGTAAAGCCTTCTGGAAGGATACATTGACACAGTGAAATTTGAATATTTCCCAAATTTCTGATTAAATTCATTGTATCTCCATCGAAGTGCGTCGTCGACGCAAATTTCGGAAGTTTTAGCATCTTTACCATGACCATATGAGGAAAGAAATGCAAACAAGAGGAAATTTCTCGGAATCATTCCTCACGCCTCAATGTACAGAAAAGATGGCATTGTCTCCGACCAATGTGCAAAATCCGACATTTTGATGGCCCTCCAGGTGAGTCAGTAACCGGACGTGCCATTTCGATGGACTTGACGAGATTATGTCGAATTTTCTCACGCTAGGATTTGAATTGGACTGTACGCTTTCGATTTAAGGAAAAATGAAACTTTCAATTTTAAAAATGCATGCCTAGATATTAAAATTCATGGTCTGGTACCCCATGATCTGGACGACACAATAATCCACACGATTTCAAGAAGCATATATATTGTAATGAATTTATGAGGTGCTATCATTTCAAGGCAAAAAACAAACATTTCAAGACAAAATTTGCATAATGAGAAAGAGACGGTGCAATTTCAAGACAAAAAAACAGAAGTTGCATAAGAAAAGACAAAAAAGCATCCTGAACAGAATATCAGCACAAAAATGAATCCAGAAGTAGCATCTAATGAATTGAAGGACGACGATACAATGGCAAAAAAATAGCACGGAAGAATGACCATAGTGGTCTCATTTAAAATGCTGTCGTCTATCGTAACGGATATAAAGGAAAAAAGAGGCCAATTCTTCAAGGTTTACCTTCCAATTTCTTCATCGTCTCATGAAAGAGGTCTTCATATTCGGAAAGAATTTCTTTCATTGCCTTCTGCTGATCATCGATCGTTTTGAGCTCGTTCAATCGTTCCTCGACCGATTTGCGTCGTTGCGGATCGATCAATTGTGGGTCAGCGTATCGCAACCGATGTATCAGATCAATGCCTGTAAATGAGAGTTTGCATTAGAATTCGCTTATGCTGCCCATAGCTTGACTGCAATACTTACGCATTACTTACCGATTTTGGTTGGCACCATTCGCCTAACGCCAGCTCCATCTTTCATCACTTTGACAAATCCTTTCTTGCTTAACGAAGCAATATACGTCGACATCGTTCCACTGGTCCCAATACGATGCTGCACCATCAGCGTGATCAATTCGGATTCCGTCAGGTACGGTATGGTCGGTTTCACGTGGATGGACTTTATTTTGAGACGTTGACCGATTTCCAATGAACGCGCGAATTGCAGCAATTGTTCGTCGTCTTTCTTGATCGCGTTTTCTCTCAATAATTCGGTAAATCCCGGTCTAACGTCGGTCTTGATATTGAGAGTGAACTGTTCATCGTTGATATTGAAAATTACCGTATCCATATTGTACTTGCAGTCGTCACTCATCTGAAACGAGAAGAGCAATTAGAGATTTATGCACATCGTTCTGATGCGATGCTTTTGCAATGCAAATTCAAGTATTCTCAAACTTAATCATGTTAAACTTACCGTCGCGAAGAAATACTTTGAAACGTATTCGAGTAATGCAGCAGCATCTTTCTGAACGGTACCATTAGGTGCCTTCAACGGCGTAATTGGAGGATGCGCATGTCCAATATCCGCTTCGTTCTCACTCGATCCCGTCAACCGCAATGATTCAATCAACGAGACCACTTCTTCGGCTTGCTTGCGATCCAAACTGTTGGCGAACTTCTTATAGTCTTTCACAACGCGAGCGGTCGCAAATAATTCGTCCAAATAGTCCTTTTGATATGTGGTGGCGTCCGTTCTTGGATAACTCATACATCCACGCAAATAAATTGTCTCAGCATGATCCATGCAGCGTTCCGGGTCCATCGATAAATAGTCGGAAGCAATCTTCATCAATTCGGACGAATTCAACGGAGATGGTGCCGCCAGTATGAATTCTTCATTCGTGATCTTTTCCGCTACCGCTGCTTTTTGATACTTTCTCAATTCGTGAACGATTCGTAACGCCTCGCTGCACGATTCCAACGGACCACGCGATCTTTGCAGTTTCAAATCCATGGATAGTTTCCGATCGCTGTCCAAGACGACTTCGATCTCGAATCGCGCTTGACGTCCAACGCAAAAGGCCAACGTTGGTGTTTGACACGGTCCGTACAAAATTCGGCTTGGTTCCTTGCGATTCTTGCAATATTGAGAAAGGAACCGATTGAATTGGCATCCAACACGGAAATCGTTTCTTGACGTGCCATCACTGACAACGAATCCGCTTTGTTCGGTTGCTGGAGGCGATCCGGATGCATAGCCTGAAACATAGACTTGGTTAGTAAGAGTCAAAACAGGAACAGAATTTTATATAGCGATTGCGCAGTGTCACCTCACTACAGTGACTGAATGACAACTACGCAATTTTTATGTTCCTACGCAGCAGTATCATGCAAGAAAAATGCAATCGAAGCTTGAGAATTTACCTCCTTGATATCTTTTTCCGTTAATGATGAGAATCGCGCTCGATAAATGCGTTCAGCCTTGTCTTCCCAGCCAATGACTTTGATGACTTCGAAGCAAATATCTTCGCCTTCTTTATCGCAATCCAAGAACAAAACCAAATAATCCGCTTCTTTCGCTTTGTTCTTGAGTAATTCATGCAATCCAAGCTGAGGATTCGCTTCTTTGAGCTCGCATTTCGCAGAAAATAATTCCCCGTGTAATCCGGTTCGATTTCTGTCCTTGCATTCGACGAAATCCAAAGCCGAAAGATGCCCGAGCGTGTACATCACATTAAATCGAGCCGCCTGTTCCAAAAATTGGCCGTCGAATTTAAAAATACGGATATTCTTCCCAATATTTGGCGTACGCATCCGTTCTTTATATCGATCTTCGCCACCAGATAAAATTTCGGAGATTTTTTTCGCCGTCGATGGCTTTTCAGTAACCAGCAATACTTTTATAGACGTTTTATACATTTTGCTACTGCTGGTGACAACGAAAATGTTCGGATTATTCTTCGACGAAAATATACGTCACATCCTGTCGAAATCGAAGTTTTCTACGGTTGCCGCGCACTAGCAGACAACACGCGAATGCGACAAGTGTGCGCGTGCGGCCACTTCGGCAATTTTCTGTTTTCCAAAAGTTTTTCTGCAAAGTTGACATTTGTGAACATCATCGAATGTACGAACCAGCCGCAGCACGAGACTGGAAAAAGGCTGAGTAAACATTCTGGAGTTTCGTGGGAACAGTTTTCCCAATGACGTCGTCCCCTAGCATATTCTACACGATGATTTCATCGCTCGAAAATAGTAAATTCTACGACGATGCTCGAATGAATCATCGACGGCTTCATTAGCACGTTGGTTTTCCTGGTGACTCTTCCAATCATCACCGGCTGATTCTTACGAAACGCCAGCGACTGAATTCTCCGATATTGGATGTTATTAATCGCTATTGGACATTAAATTTGGACATTTTCCAAACCATGGCATTATCATGGCTATTCGATTGCTCTCCATGCGGCGTAGATCCGGATCAAAAACGGAGTCAACAAATTGATCAGCAGCTGAAAGATGATTTTAAACGTATGAAACGGCAGGTAAGCTTTCAATTTTGCGACTGTTATAATCACAATCCCAAATGACCCTCGTTTTCAGGTGAATATTCTACTCCTTGGCAGCGGTGAATCCGGGAAATCGACGTTCTTGAAACAAATGATTATTATTCACGGAAATCGGGATTTTACCAGCGACGAATTACGCGAATATCGGCATCAGATTTATCAGAATATTATCAACGGAATGGGAACGTTATTACAAGCTCGTCAAAGGTTCAATTTACCATGGACGACGCCTGACGAGAATATGAGAAATCGATTAGATCAAGCAGCGAATTCTATTGAAAGGTAAGCTGTTATGATTTCGTCTAAATTACGCAGTCCAAACCGCCCGATCATTTCAGCCTCGCATTACCAATTCGGAATATCGATATCGCTCGATTCTGTCAATTGGCCCCGATGGTGAAAGAATTATGGGCGGATAAAACGGTGCAAATTTGCTATGATCGAAGAAGGGAATTTCAGTTGGTAAGCATTTGTTTATTTCGAGCGGCTGCGTTTAGCATTCTGACTTTCCCGAATGCTGCCAGGACTGGTAAGCATTGGATGTTTCTTCTGAACAGCGTCTTCTTTCTGCACTGCACGAAATGCGGCAGCGATAAGAAATGGGTGTGATTCACCATGTGTTTGCTGTTTATGTAATCGTAATCTTGTGGGAGGGTCACTTTTATAATTTCTTGAGAATGCAAGCTTATTTCTGCGCTGACAATTTGACTGGTGTACTTCTAATCATGATCTCTCATTTCAGACCGATTCCGTCAAGTTTTTCTTCGAAAATATTATCCGGATCAGTCAACCGGTAAGTACTTTGGAGAATCTATTTTACGCCATGCTAATCATGGCGTCTATTTCAGGATTACGTTCCCACGAATCTGGATATTTTATTATGTCGTAAAGCAACGCGATCCATGTCCGAGCATTTATTCTACATCCAAAAGGTGCCTTTCATGTAAGTTGATTCCGTTGGATTTCATTTGAATCTGAGGATCGAGCATTGATCGATTTCAGGTTCACCGATGTTGGCGGACAGCGACCTCAACGACACAAATGGTTTCAGTATTTCGAAGGAATAACCTCCATTCTATTTCTTGTGGCCAGCAACGAATATGATCAGGTAATTGATTTGGTGTATGGTTTAGAAAAGAATGAGTACCTGTAATTTCAGGCTTTATTGGAAGATCGCCGGACCAATCGACTGGTCGAAGCTGTCAATGTATTCGATACAATCGTCAATAATCGGCAGTACGAGAAGATTTCGATTATTCTCTTCTTGAACAAAACGGATTTACTAACCGGTAAGCGAATGATCATCTCAGCATTTGACGTGCTCTAAAGCCGCTTTTATTTCAGAGAAAGTTCCAACGTCGGATATCCGACAGTATTTCCCCAATTTCTCCGGCGATCACAAGAAAGTGGAAGATGTACAGAAATTCATTCTGGATCGGTTCGACGAAGTCAGGCGAGACAGATCGCGTCAATTCTTCTACCATTACACCACGGCCATCGACACGGAGAATATTCGACGCGTATTCAGAGATTGCAAGGAAATTATTCTGGAACAAAATCTTCGATCACTCATGTTGCAGTGAAGGAAGAAGGTATGCGAAGCTATCTGTACATTGATTTTTTGCATTTTCAAATTTGAGTTTATTGTTAAGTTCAGCATTAGCATATGGGATAGCTTTGAGATTTTTAAGTTTAGCTAGTCCATAAAATCAGGCACCGATTTATGCTGATGCTTATGTTGAGTGAGGATCATAAGCAGTCATTTTTTAATCGCCATTTTTTGCTCGGTGATTTACTTTTGAGTAGAAGGCAATTTTAAATTTTTTGTCTGCAGTGATGATAGCGATTTCTGTATCATTCCAGTATGGTGCATTGTCATATTTCTGGACCAAGTTGCATACTGCTTTATTCAATGCTCTTCTTTCAAATATGGCCTTATTTGGCATTGGAATGTTTGCCTTATTTTTTTACTGTCGCACGCCCAACAATGGAATGTTCCCAATTTTTGCTGTTGTTTATTGGCCTCGTTTCCATGTTCAGGGAACAGGTGTACATGCTTTTTTGATTGATCGATGCCTACATGATTGCAAGTAAAAATCATAGCCGTATCAGGTGATCATTTGTGAATCATGATCAGGGTATCAGCCCTGTATTTTATGATACTGATCTCTGCTTGTTCTCACATGGTACTTTTCAGCTTGCCAATTGCGCAATGACTGGAAAACGAATGATCTTATTATTCGACGTGGATGGAACGCTGACCAAAGCTCGGCAGGTAAGCGGGGTATCCAGGATCACTGTCCGAAATATTGCGCAATTCTTCACATAAGTACAGTAATCTTTATTTCAGACTATCGATCAATCGACCGACAATTTGCTACAACGTTTGAAGAACGAGAAGAAGATTCCGGTGGCCTTGGTCGGCGGTTCGGACGTTGGCAAGATCATGGAACAAATGGGATCCACGTTGGATGAATGTAAGCGTGCCCTTTGAAAATTGCAGGGCAAAAATGCGCAATTTCATTTCAGTGAATCGGCGATACGATTACGTTTTCTCGGAAAACGGTTTGGTAGCGTTTCGTGGCACTCATTCCTATCCGGTCATCGCTATCCAGGATTTCTTGGGCGAAGAGAAATTGCAGAAATTCATCAATTTCTGCCTCGGATACATGTCCAATTTGATATTGCCAGTGAAAAGGTAATGTTTGCAATTCGATCTCTTTGATCAGGGGGTCTAATGGCGTTGATTTCAGGGGAACATTCGTTGAATTTCGCAAAGGCATGCTCAACATTTCACCGATCGGTCGCAGTTGCAGTCAAGCGGAACGTGATCAATTCAATGCTTTGGATCAAGTAAACCGTTTTGCATTCGATCGATCGATTCATCTCCTAAAACGATTTCATTTCAGAAAGAACATATTCGGGATAAATTCGTTCAAGCTATGAAAGAGAATTTCCCAGTCGCGCAATACTCGTTGCATTTCTCCATTGGTAAGTTGATTTTTTGAATTTGGCGCATTGCAATGATTGCGCAATTTGGGTTTTACATTCAAAATCATGTTGACGCATGAAAACCATGAAGCAATGGCTAATATCGATTCCATTTCAGGTGGCCAAATTAGCATCGATGCATTTCCGATCGGTTGGGACAAACGTTACTGTTTGAAATATTTGGAAGAAGACGGTTTCAACGAGATCCATTTTTTCGGCGATAAAACTATGCCAGTAAGTGCTGCTATTTGATATTTTTGGATCCAATGATCAAGATTCCGATTTCAGGGCGGTAATGATCACGAAATCTATGAAGATCCACGTACAATCGGTCATACGGTGACGTCTCCAGAAGACACCAAACGTCAATTGGAAGAAATGTTTCTCAAATGATGAACGCAGTGATTAGGAAGATGATGATAATAGGAACTGACTCTTTTTCGAGGCAGCATTTTTGGATTATTTGAACTTTCATTCCTGAATAATCGGGTTATGCATATACGAATCATCGTAATTCACTGATATTCGGAAAACCAGATTAATCAAATATTGCATATTATACGCGATCATTGGGAAAGAATCATCTCCGAATCACAGTGATCATTGGGTAATCACTTTTTTAAATCAAATATCTCGATGAGCAATGGTTCGACATCTCTTGGATTGATATCCAGGAAAATACTCGCCGCGAATTCGTTGACTTGATGCAACGTGTCCAATCGATCGACCAATCCGGCGTAGGTTTCTTCCGCTTCGTTGGCCTCGTATATGGTCGTCAGGTAGCTGAAATTGGCCTTGATTAGATCAAAATATCGGATATCCGAGACAGGATGCTTACTTCTTCAGCAGTTCATAATAGAATTGCCGCTCCAATTTGATCAAATCTTTATGAACGATATTGGCACGATTTGGATTGAATAACGTGATCGCTCCCAAAATGAGCATGATCGGTTCACTGTTCCGCCAAGCGGCCGGGAATGATTGTACGTACCTGAAACGAGGATTGCGCAATTCAAGGCGAATTGCAAAAGAAGCGAGCAAGCCTTATTTTTTGTGTTGTTCATACACGTTTCCTCGAACGCCTTTCAGCACCTCAAGTTTAATATACTCGTGGCCAGTATTGTGTACCCGTGTCAGCCAGGAATCCTTTTCTGGATCGTAAGTCATGATGCCGCGGAGGATCATCAATTCTGTGCATCCACCTGAAATGCGAACTAGTCAATATTATGCATTGAAATCAAAATCTATGATTTACCTTTCAGCAAAGCGATTTGATCTTCTTGGCATAAATTCCTGAATGCCTCGATTCGTTTGTTCATTTTGATAATACGACGAACTGCGATGTCAGTCTGAAATGAGAATGATTATGAAGCAATCTGGGATAGCTAGCAATGCAGGCTAGCAGCCCTGTGCGTGCAAAGCATCAATCAGCTTACCATATTGATGACATCCATCAATTTCGGATCCACATTATGACCCTCGTAGATCCTCTGTTCGTTCGTCCCTTCCAATGGTTCTTTCATGACTTCATTGGCGGCCATTAGTTCATCCAAACGTTGCTGTTCAATCGGATCCAATTGACGATACCGACAATTACTGTATCCCATACTGGAAGACGTTCCGGATTGCATTGACGACGCGCCGAAATTTCCGTTCAAATTCCCGTCGTTGAACAACGAGACGATGGCCGCATCCAACATATCGCCGTACAATGTTTGCTGTTGACATTCGCGGCTGGTCATAATCGGTTGTTGTTGCTGAATCGACGGTGCCATTTGCTGTTGAGCCAACGCTCGACATCCTCTGGTTGTCGCAGCACTGACGCTGAAGTCCAATGGAGAAGCCGACGAAACTTTGCCCAACGTTGGTGCACTTGCGCTCAATGCGGGAACGCTGGCGGAACTGACCAAACTCGATCCGTGTCCATGTTGATAATAAGGACGATCGTGGTACGATAAATCCTCGGTACTGACCATCTTGTCGCTTTTCTCCACGCCAATCGGATCACAATTCGACTTCGCACCGCACAGGCATTTGCAAACGCACTGGTGTCGCTTTGCAGTTGACAATTGACCGGAATTCAATGATTTCGATCCATTGGCGTCGTTGGAATGGCATTTCGTGATCAAATTAATCAGAATGTCCTTGGGAATGTTGATTGTATCGTCCTCGGTTTTCACCGTACCCGAATGCGTCGAAATTGCGGCCGCCGAATTCGAATGGAGAACGTTCGTAGCCGTCGATTGTTGCACTTGTTGGAATGGGACCAAAGTGATCACTTTCGGCATACCGCCTCCTTGGGGAGTCAATAATGCGAATTGTTGTTGTTGCGGCGGCGGAGTTGGCGATGCACAATTGGCCAATACGGTCAATGCATCGGTAGAATTGGCAGCCAATAATATCGGTTCAATACTGGACGTGAAAGCGGTGGCCGACGGAGTTAATCTGCGCATTTCCACGGGCGATTTCAAAGCTCTCTCCACGCTGCTATTGCACGATTCCACTCGACGACGACGTTTGGCTGCCAACGCATCTTCGCTCATGATCCAATCCGGATTCATACCAACCTGAAACATAGGGAGCAATTAGAATTATGACAGCCAATTAGACTAATGACAGCCAATTAGCCTTGGAAATTCTCAATTAGCTATACTTACGTCGAAACATTTCTTCAACCGACATTTTTGGCAAAATCTCCTCGATACGTACGTAACATCGCAATTATTATTGAACGGGCATACGAATTCCTGAAACGCGAGATTATCCAGTGATCAGGAATTCAAAAACAACGAAGCAAATTACCTTCTTTTTCAACGCATTCCTTCTGAAGAATGCTTTGCACGATTCGCAAGAAATAACGTTGAAATTGTATCCCAACGCTTTATCGCCGCAAACTCGACAAATCTTCGTAGCACCGCTGGTCGGATCAGGCTTGGCCGACTGGCTTCGTGGAATCGATAATTCGCCGGACGCGACGGATGGTGATCGTAGTTGATTTCCCGAGTGTTCCGCTGGTATTTCGGCTGATTCACCTTCGTCGCTGGACGAAGAATGCGAAAATGGCGACGACACTGACTGCGTAATCGACGCCGCGGGTCCACTTGAATTTCGCTGATCACCACCGGGACTCGATTTGTCCATTTCTTCCGCTGAAATATAATAATCTAAGATCGATATCTATCTTGGCAAGGTCAATGCTAGACAGTATGGATGGATGCGAGAGAAGGGATCAAAGTACACTTGCACCCAAGTGCAAATCAGCAGGTACAAGAGCACTTACACGGTTTAGAATGATGTGAGAAGAGAAAACAAGAGATTGGCGAAAAATACGAATGCGGAAGGATAAATCCATGATTTTTTGATTGCTCAAGAATATTCCATGAATCTAATCGTTATCATGCAAGTGCCCAGCAGGCACCCTGCAGCCCCGATATTTGAGCCCTAATTAGCATTCACCCTGTACCTGGAATAATTTGACCTACCCTTTGTGAAAATATCCTGGTTGGAGGAATAAACCGTAAAATCCACGGGTAGAATATTCTCCAGGTCCATGAAATCCTCAAAATTCATTGCCGCATTTTCTTGGATCACGTAAACGTAAAATCCATGGATGAATTCACAATCGACGAGTAACGGCGGATTTTGAATAAATACAGAATATCCGTTGGCATGAATAATCATGTATCAATTGCAAATAATCAATGTCCGGTTTGATAATAATCCGAATTATAAGTCCAAATATACTTAGCGGAATAGATGAGGCGGACGAAACGGAAAGTCAATTGTTGCTGGAGAATTTTCGTTCGTAAATAACCACGAATAATCCATAAATATTCAATACTAATGCCAGCCGGTGATTATCAGTAATTTGAATTTCAATATATGGAACAAGGAACGAAGGCATAAAATGCCCTTGATGAAATTGTAGTGCCGTTTAGCGACGTCACTACTTTATAACCGTCCACATCCTATGGATCCGAAACTCCCGCCTTGGATTCGCCTCCCTACCCCATTCCTACTTCGCCTGTCCGCTACAACCCGGGAACAAGACAAGCCAGAGAGAAGGCATTCGTGATTTTAGTCTTTAGTGTTCGCTCAGCCTGGACTGCCCCCAGGTCGTCTTTTTCTATTCCTCCGGTTACATCCATATACCATGCCATTACTGTATGCCTAGTTTAGTGCCCAAATACAATAGCCATCCATATATTTGGTGTACATTAGAACATGCGAACTAGCTGGCATCTTGTGATCATCATCTTGGAGCTAGTCTTCCTAGCTCCAGTAATATCCAATATTCAATACCCCTCCTATCCATCATTTTAAAATATTGGGATATTACAAAATAGAGACCAATTTTTAGACGCCACTGCTCGCCGCTACGTCAAGAACGGACACTGCCCTGGCAGCGTTGCTCGAGTCCGCGTCGAAAATCAATCGATAATCTAAAATATTGAAACCAACGAGAGTAGCTGCAGCCAGCCATGACCTCCGGGATCGGCCGAAGGTTTTTCGGGCGTGTGCACTGGTTCTGTTGTGACGCCACTAGGTGAAGCGCAGGAATGATCCCTCCCTATGTCAGATAATCTCTACGGTCCGTCAGTTTTGAGGCTCCCTGGTTTGGGGTTCCAGTGTAAGCAGCTTGCACGAGAGGAGGTTGCCGATCGTACTCCCCAGAACCTTTAGAATCAAAAAATCTGCCTGCTTCTTTGGTAGCGTGTACCGAATGGTGCACGTAATTGTGAAATACCTAAATTGCTGTCCGATGATTTATTGAAATGCGCAATATGCATTCTGTACTTTATGCTGGCCATTTCTGGCTTATTACATGGCGTTTACATGTTTTACAATTGTGATGCTGTTGAAAGCATCCGTTCATAGCCAAATTGCAAATTTTCAGTACAATTACATCAAGAAACCGATGAAATGCATGGTAAACAGTTTGTTGAGCATTTCCATGTTACATGAATGATAAAGTGAATCACATCAATCAATTTGTGCCAGCACAGGCCATGTCTCGCATTCATGAGGTATGATAATATAAGCATAAAAATGACCCGTACCATTAGAAGTTCATATATCTAACATCAATTGTTCACAAAATGAAGAAATCTGGCCCAGATATGACTAGAGAAACGCAGGCATTCCTTATCATAGTCACTGATATCCAAATATCTGCACATCTGATTTCTCAGAAATAATTGCCATGCAATATAAGCTCTACGATCACAAGTTATCACAGATAATCGATGAACTGGTACCTCATCCATATAAAAATGAGGCAGTAAAAATTATACCCTAATATCTCAATGATCACTTTCAAATAAATGCTACGGACACGACCTCCAGAGAAACTATGACTGGCCTAATCCTCTCAATTCCCATATGCTTTCTAGGCCTCATTTTAAATCGAATACTTCGATCAATAATGGTTCTACATCCCTGGGATTGACGTCCAAGAATATGGTAGCCGTATAATCATTCAATCTGCTGACATCTGTCACCCGTTGCAAGAGTTCTTTCAATGCCTCTTCGCTGGCAATCGAATCGACACCGTACATTAGATCCAAATGTCTGAAATGAGAGCATTTTTAGTCCACGATTAGCTTTTAAGACTTCACACCCAAGCCTCTTGAGGCTGGCCTTTAGGCCTGAACCTTCACTGCTTACCGTTTCAATAAATCCATATACAATTCTCGTTCCATTCTCACAGCATCCACGTGCACGAGATTCGGCCTTTCCGGATTGAATAAAGCGATTGCAGCCAAACACAGCATGATCTCATTCGATGTCCGCCATTCATCACGAAATGAATGCAAATACCTAAAAACACGACCACTGCTCACATTTGAGCAATTACGACCCATTATCCACTTACTGTTTATGCTTCTCGTAGACATTTCCTTTGACGCTTTTCATAACGTCCAAACTGAGTAGTTGATTCCTCCACCCAACGGGACGCCAACATTCTTTGGATGGAATGAATGTCATTACGCCTCGAAGTATCATTAAATCAGTACATCCGCCTGAAAATCATCGAAATTAACAAGCGCCTAATGAATAATTGGGATTATTACCTTTCAACAAAGCAACTTGATCGTCTTGACACAAGCTCTTGAATGCGCTCAGGCGTTTGCACATTTTGATTATCCTTCGAACGCAGACGTCAGTCTGAAAAGTTAACGCAATCAGTGATGATTGCGAATGTTCAAAATTGCGCAATTTTGCAGGCCATGCTTCAAGCTGATATTGAGCAATTTTCGCACTTACCATATGAATGACATCAGCCGGATCAATGGGACCAGTCGCATCGCATTCACGTCCCACGATCGGCAGATCCATCGGATTGGATGGACTGGCACCATTCGGATCACTGTAATACGGCCATTCATCGATCACTTGATTAGCAATAAACAATTCACGCAGTTTCCATTCTTGTTGCAACGTCAATCCGAACGATCTGGCGTAATCCGCATTCAACCACGGTTCATACGCGTCCATAGATGATACGGTCATTTTTTGGTCGGATTCAGAATATTCCATGATGGCTGATTGAATAAGTCCTTCCGTACTCGATTGAATCTCGTCGTCTGGTCCACATCCTCTGTCCACTAATTTCGGTCCGATACATGATCCGGTTCTTCTGGCACCACACGTACAGTGACAAATGCATTTTTCATCCGATTCTTCACTGGTGCCATTGTAAAGTCTGTGAGCTCTGATCACGACCGGCGGCAATGAATTGGACAATTCTCGTTGTTGAGTCGCGTGACACTGGTTGATCAAATTGATCAATACGGCTTTGGGTATTGTGATTGTGGATGAATCGTTGTTCATATCCAAATTGATATCGAATGATTGTCTACTGCTGCCAGAGCTGAAAATGTGGCACATTCTCATTAGACGAAATCGCAGTGCACAAATTGCGCAATTTGCAATGCAAAATCAGCCTTTGCAAATGCAGAAATCCGCTTACCATGCAGACCGACTTTTGATCACTGAACCCGGTTGCTCATTTGGAACTGACCTCGACCTTTCATTGATCACCGAATGTCCACCCGTCTTTTGTGCTGAATCATTGCTATTCGGTGGGCTGTAATCACTGCCCAGCACTGGGGAACCGATTCCTGAAAAATATGCCATTTAGCATCTCGATTTGTAGTATATTCATGCAAAATCGCAAGATGTTCGCTCACCTGGCGAAAATCCAGCATTGGTCAAATTCGGCTGTTCACTTCGACTCGTTTTACTCGACGGTGCAGGGCTGTCCATTTCAGCGGGTTCTGATTGCTTTTCTAATCCACCCTTGTCATCCGTATCTACAGTACGCCTCTTTTGTCGATTCTCTTCTATGCGTTTTCGCTTTTGCAACCGTTGCTCCTCGTTCATGATCCATTCTTTCTTCATGCCAACCTGGAACACAGGGTATGGTCATACGAAAATTGAGGGTAGCAAAAGAAAAGCTTACATCGAAGCATTTCTTCAATCGGCATTTCTGACAGAATCGACGAGATAATGTGGTCACATCGCAATTTTCATTGAATGGGCATCGGAATTCCTGAAATAGAATTCATGTACTGAGTTTGTAAAGCTCGAAAAAGGTCAAAGGTCGGTTGACCCTTGACACACAGGGATAATCAGCTACTTCTATGGATACAATATGAAGCCATTATCCCAATGCTAAAGATATCCTTTCTGAAAAGGCTAATGTGGACAAAGGTCGCTGAGAAATTCTAGCACTCCTGCGTCATTTTTTCTCATACAAAACCATGTGCTTTCTACCATGAACAAAAGAAAGGATACACAATGTCATGGTTGCTATGTTACTATCCTAGATAACCGTTAGCTAACTAAGTATATCCCCAGGGCAAAGCTAATCTGTATGAATTCGAGAATATTCATTCGTATTAGGTGGCATGGATGAGAAAATGTAGGTACACTTCTTGATATCAAGAATCATGCAAGGCAAAATTCAAATGATTTGCTACCAGCAAATTTAGAGGCTAAAACTAAGACCTTGGGTCAATGACCCATGGTCTCACACAGAGATCCACAGGAGTCCGGGTACTGGACAGCTAAACCTGATTGCTTCAAGTCCCATCCTTGGACCCTGGACCCAAATGGCACCTGATAAGCATACCTTTTTCTTCGTAGCATTCCTCCTGAAGAATGCTTTACACGATTCGCATGAAACCACATTGAAATTATATCCCAAAGCTCGATCACCGCATACTCGACACACTTTAATGGCCAATTTTCCGGCCAATACGGCTTGACGAAATGTCATTTTCTCATCACCCGTCATTCGTGTATCTTCGTCGTCCATACTATCATTCATGGAATTCTTGAATTTTACCATGCTTTTATCACTATCACACGAAGTGACAGATTCACAATCACGTGACAATTTTTGCTGCATATCCAATCGACAATCGTAATTGATCAAAACAGCAGTTGTGGATTGATCAGTAGAAATATATGAGGGATTCGATAAAGGCAATTGATGATTGATAGGTTGAGGAATATAGAAATTGGCGAATTGTTGAATTCCATTGCTACTAGCCATTGATGCCATGGCAGCAGCATTCGTGGAACTAGGGATCATTGATAACATAATGACTAGGGCGACGGTATAAAAATATCTGAAAAAAATCGAGATGTTCTCCCTGCTGCGGTTGGCACAGGTGACAGGGAAGTCTGGGACTTTGCCACGTGCTAGATCGAAGGCTACCTTCGTGAAGAGAAACTAGCTAAAAATCGATGAACAATCTTTCAGCTAAATTAGCCAAGGCAGAAAACTAGTTTTTCCAACTTCACCAGTAATGCGAAGAAGGGATAATTAGAATATTCAGAACACTGAAACTGATTTCTACTGAATGTACACCCATTGCAGGATTCTTTTTATAATGGCATGGAGATGAAGCTAAGGGAAACGGATATTAGCTTCCCCTGTCCTCACCCTGTTCACCTCAGTAAAAAGCATGCCCTTTCTATGTTGCTATAGAACAAGTAGACAGGAGAAATGCGGGAACTACTAGTCGACATTTGGAGACATTTACACAACCGCATGTGAATGGTCAGGTGTAGACTACTGACCACGGCTAACCGCACGTAATAGAGGCGGAGCTTCCCGATTTTGTCATGTGATCATTTACTAAAAAAGGTAAATGCCCTAGAGAGGGTCTGGGCATTGAAGTTTGCTTGAGTCTTCATCCGCATCCGCATTAGCAAAAGAATATGAAGAAAAAGACACCCGCCTCGTCACTGGAAATCTCTACAATTCAGGGCAGCAGCTGTACAAAACACGACAGACACTCTCTAAATGGAAACTTCCATCAGTAAAAGCCTAGCATTAGTCAATAGAATGTACCATTCCAAAGTTCAGAATAGAAGGCGTCGATGAGAGCATCATAGAAATTCCAACTTTCAGCTTCATTATGAAAATTTTGCAATGACGTCTGTCAGGTTGCTATTACGAGCCTAAATAGGTAGATTAGGATTTCTTATCAAATTGCAAGGTATGCTGGAGCAAGAATGCTTCTGCCAAAGGGCGTGGTTTAGTGAGTAGAGAGAAAAAGCGCCCGTTCGAAAATAAGCATTTACAATAGAATGCAGAAAATTACATAGCAAAACAGTAAATGTGGTCTATAAACTTTGATAGCTAAAAGTTTAGCTAATGCAAAAATATCATACAAAACCAAAGCTGTATTTGCAGCCTTTTGATATGGTCTGGCAGAGTTTCTAGCTAAGATTTATGAAGTCAAAAGTGACTGACAAGCTTATTATCAAGCTAAACAGTCAACAACATAATTATAATAGGCTGAAATATTCAATACATTCGCCTTCCCACGTCAGTGATAATAATCTGGCTTTCTCATGCCACATTTACTTATACGATGTTCTTGAATTTAATTGGGATAAAAATTGAGAAGCCACGTAGTTTCAAAGCACCTAACGGATTATCACCATGGTAGTTTCATCTGCATTGATCCGAGTCCTTCTTCAGGAAAACGTGACTTTCCTAAGCAAGCATAAAATTAGCTCCTGTTGAGGTCGTGATTTCTTATCACTATGCATTGATAACAGGGCTAATTACAAGTCTGAATTTTTATTTGCCCATGTGGCAAAATAGCACTGCAAACGCATGGGGGCATAGAAGAGTAGCAATCGCAACCGGAATTCATGACAGCAGAAATGCCACCAGGCATTGCTATCGAAATCCGGTCTGATTTTTTACATTGTTAGTGAATACCGCATTTTTAAATGGCATTGCATGAAACTCTAATGAATAAAGGCGGACTATTTCGCATTGAAACATGAACATTGTCATTTCATGGAATTCTCATTAGCTGAAAGGATGCTAGATTTGAACAAAGGCTCGCCTGGATTACATGAAGATAATGGTCTTGTTCAGAGATGTCATATCACATTCAGCAGATTTGTGCCTATTTTGAGTTTTCGCTATACATACAGTATGATTTGATGCTGAAACTTGCTTGCTGCTCATTTCTGGGATAATCGGCTATGCTGATTACAATGAAAGTGGCTCATTTAGACGAAGCCCTTCTTTTTTTTTTTGTAAAAACGATTATCAGTCTGCACGCTGCCACTGGCATCATGACCTAGATATATGGATTCCAAATTGCATCCATAATTTTCACAAGGAACGTCTATAAAGGAAAATGCGCGAGCCTTGCATGAAACGTACATATTTGAAAACAATAATTCGTGTCTCACTTTTAAAAATGGATTACTCCTTGATGATTGGAGCATGTGGTTTCCCTGACCCAAACCAAGGTCGCGTATTCTTTTGTCAAGGTTATTGTCCGTACCCTAATATTCGCCTTGCCAATTTAGATGAAACGAATGATAGACAACCTTTCCCCATCTCGAATTTATATCCTTCCTGTTCGAAATTTTCCACCTGTCTTTTGTTAATTTTCCAAAACCACCGACTGGCACCACCATTGCATTTGTGCCTGGGCCTTTGGCATCGACCGGAAGGAAAACCGGAGGAAGGCTCTTTTCATACGAATCACTTCCAAGGCCAAAGATCTTGCCTTTTTTCAATCCATCTACTGGATCTGTATAAAGCCCCAGCCAATCCGATCATCAGTGTCCATCATGTTCTGGAAGATGGCGTGCATAAAATTCATGCTCTCAATGATGACCATTTGGTTAGCCAATGGTCAAAGAGCTAAACCAGGCGATTTTCCCTGGCGTCTACGTATTACGGTATCCAATGATAGCGAAATTTTTCGAGGTTCATTGAAATTGGATGTGTATTTCGAGGAGAAATCAGATCAACATAAATCGTTGATTGTGGATGAAGCGTCGTACACCCCTGGTTCCATACACGTTTCTTTGCAAAAGCTGACCGAAAGCGGTATGTCCAATATCATACCGAAAATAGTGATCAGTGCGTTCGTCGATAATTGTACTGATCATTCGAATAAATCGTTGACCATTCGAGCTATGTCTTTGACCAGTTTCCATAAGAAGAAGATCTTCAAACGACGATTCGATGAACAGAATCCATTGCGCCTGATTGCGCAATGCGGTGATAAAAACGAGACCCGGAATGGAAGTGATCAAGAAGTGATCAGGGATATGGGATCATTCCAATCCAACGATTGTTATTATCAAGGCGAATTTTACGATGCCGATGAAACGTTCAATATCGGTTGCGAGATGAAATGTCATTGTCGCGAGGGTATGGTCGATTGCGACAGTATGTGTAAACCGGTACAAATTCCATTACCCAGAAGTTGTCGAATGGCCAGCATCGACCGCAGATGTTGCGACGAGACCGAATGTATGGAAGACGCCATTTGGGATTCGTGCCCCGTTCATACGGCAGCCAGGGATAAAATGCCACCGTGGGCAGTGATTTTGCATATATCCAAAAATGAGAATAATACGGAATACAATAGCACTTGCGGTGCTTCGATTATTCATAAAAGGTGAGTTGGTCATCGCAGCTGTAAGCTGTGATGCTGAGCCCTGTGATTTTCAGGCTCCTGTTGACCTCTGCATACTGCGTCTCGTCATCCAACGCCCAATCGATCACACAAAATCAATTCGACGTATCAGTGAGTCCCTCAATTTCCAATACAAGTTTGATCGCAAGAAGCAAATCCATTCACATTCATCCGGCATACAATAAGAAAGACGGTTCGGCTGATTTGGCATTGATCGAATTAAGTCAAGATTTGGAATTCGACGAGAATATGCGTCGTGTGAATTTACCATGGCCAACGTTGTGTAAACGTTACGTGGTGTCCGGATGCGCTCTACAGTATACCACGGTGGATAATTTCGATGCCTATATTAGCCGAGTCGTACCGGCGTCCAAATTCTGTCCAAGTATCTCCACTTATTCGCTTCAACAACAACAGCCGTTCTTGAAAATCGAGAACGGAACCGAACCGATGTTCTGTATGCAAAAAATGACCGATGGCCTCGGAGTTAAGAATGTACAAAAATCTGCATTGGATCACAATGCGGGCATATGCAATCAAGAACCAGGGAATGGTGTAATCACTAAACGTGCACAGTATCATTATATCGTCGGAGTGGTAGCTCATGATTACGGCACCAAAAATGGGCAATCGGAAAAATCCGAAATCCCAATAGCTGATCCTGTATCACGTCCCGATCAAATTTTGGCTCGCAATAAACGTGCTGATGCGATCAGCAATGTCGATGGTCAAAAATCGGATAAAGATGGCAACGATAAAGAAATCAATACGTGCAATCGAGAGTATATTCCAGTGACCAATTTATGCCCGCATATTGATTGGCTTAAAAATACCATAAATGAGGTGCTGGGACGAGAATGATCACATGCATTTTTTGATCTGATATTGTTGTTTTGTGAATTTATGCTTGACACATTTAGAATAACCACTTCAACACTGAATTTTGCGAGGATTACTGTAATTGAGACTCTGCTGCTGATTTACCAGCACAAGTGTTGAAAAGCCAAAAATTTGCCTGCAAAATGAAAAATTCGTTCCTGTTTATATGACATCAGACTGTGACTAAAGGCAGAATTCAATCAGGGAAAAGGGCCAAATTATGGGCTTGCATACACCATCAGAATCATCATGGTCGATTGTTCAAATGTTCTCATCAGGATATTGCAAAAATATGCATACCATTTTCAATATTGCAGTGATCTTTATGCATTGGAAGATCACAGCACACTTTCTCCCTTCATGCCGACAGAAATCTTCCCCCTTCACTTCCAATGATGCAAGCAGTCACCATTTTCTTTCCATTCTTGAAGCAAAAAGGCTGTGAAATTCTATTCTTAGCATGGACAGGCTTTTCTAAATTTGACCTCAGAGACATGGGCTTAGTCCATAGTTTATACAATGGAACACTATTTGCAGAATGCTTGTCGAAATTCATTGCAAACACAAAGTTCGTGTATTTGGAAACTTTTCTTTGCATACAAATGCAAAAGTTTATCCCCGCATATTTGACTCAAAATGCGTGTCATTCTCAAGTGCTATTGAAAGAATTTTATGCTTGCAATCTTGCGTTGACCACTGGTCAGCATATGCAGGACAATCGATTTGTCCATTACGCTATTCAATACAAAAATTGCATCATGACAGCATGAATTTGCACGTTTTATGTCTGGCTTATCCTAATGGCTTGATTTTTGGTACGGAAATTGGGAGTCGTTTTATGGATCCAGGTATTGGTCATTTTCCGTGGGTGGTCTCCGCTTGCTTGGCTAGCTATAGCATTACATTGACCATGAGATATTGAATGTCCATCCGTGACAGTCTCCGGTCATCGATTGTTTGCTTTTCAATGGACGTTGTCGTGTTTTACGGGTTCCATTATACAAACAATTCGTTTTCCAATGCTTTAGAATTGCCTTACGGATTGGCTTTTCCACGCTTTCTAGGCCAATATCATCGTTAGATAGAGGCAATGGGGATGATGTATTGGAGGATGCAAAAATCGTATGGTTCCATTTGATGCATTATCTTCTTCTTCTACTGACGACCACTAAACTCGTATAAACTATTTCGCCCTACATAAACATTATCGCTCGCATTCTTCATTGGGAAAACGGGGGCTACATTTTTGGGAGGAGAAGACTATTTATTGGCTACCGAATTACGGTCAGTGCGTGAGTTTTCGGTCGGAGGGTTGGGATTTTAGCACAGTCATCGACCTCCATCGCATTCTTGCATCTCTCCAACGACCACAACCACAACCCACTCCCCGGACTACGTCAATGTAATCTTCAGCCCCTGACGTCCGAAATATTCTGTACACTATCTCAACAGCAGAGTGAACGGAAAAAGTACCCAAAACCTTGTTCCGTCCGTCTACCTGTTCGCATACAGTAGAGTATACTTTTATTCGTCAACCAGAGAGGCATGGGGAGGGGACCAGGCGAAACGAGGGACAGGTTTGGGTTGGGATTTTGGACTGGTTCGAATGTTGTCGTGCTGCTGGTCCTGACTGTACCTGCGTAGTATAATATAGAGAGAGAAGGTTGAACAAACGACGACATATACCTTTCCCACAAGGTTTGTCCACTGGGATTTTCGGCGGTTGCGGGCAACGGGCCACGTCTATTTTCCATTGCTGAGGAAATACTTGTCGTTCAGTTCAGCAGCAAAGACAGGAGAAGACACTGAACTGACTGGAATTTCCTTCCAACCAAGACCACACCAGCCGAACTTTCTTGCTGGTTCACTCACTCTCAGTGCATTTCGCAATTTTGGATACCGCATTTCCGCCTTCTTGGAGACTAACCATTGAATACTGTGCAATTTCTCCGGTCATTTTGATCAACAAAAATCCTTCGCTCACACCCGTCCACTGATTGTGAAAAGGCGGCTGTGTATTGTGTTAGCCGTGAATAATTTCGAATCATGTCATCACCATTAGTACTCAGTTTGAGTACGGTATTCGCTTTGGTCGGCATCGTTTTGGTAGCTATTGCGTTCGGTACGAATAATTGGCAAGAATATAAAGTCAATCGAGCCGCAATACTTCGACAAGTGACCGCCAATACCACATTACGTACATCATTGGGTAGTGATTTAAATCGATCGTCATTATATTTCGATCGAACCTATGGTTTATTCAGGGAATGCTTCCCGAATCAAACGCCCAATGGTAAGCATATGCAATGCATCACCCCCTCCCCTCTCCCAACAGTCAAATCGCATGCAAATTCATTCCAACATCATCAAAGCGTTTGATGAGTTCGAGGTCATGTAAATTTTTATGCTATATATTCCGCCTGTTCATTCCAATCCAATGCACAAACAATATGGAATGCGTAAAAGTTCTACGTTCTGACTCAAGGACATATGCCGTTAGATTTTCCATGGCGTCTAGAAAATGAAGTCGCATCATGTAACGCCTTCCATGGAATCCAATGTCAACCAACCCCCGCCCAAACTAGGCATTTCATACATACATTTGGCCAAAACTGGAAATTCATGTTTACATTCGCCTATACTACTTGACTAAATAGAACTAGTATCAAAAATATGCTAAAAATGCTTACAAGTTCTAGAATGTTAGCCAGTTGCTATGTTTGGTCGTGCAGTGGACAAAAACTCATTATTACTTTCTCCTGATGCACATTATGCGAAAAATCCCATGTACGCGACCTGCCGAACGACAAGTCGGTAGTTTTGAAAAGCGTTGGTTGTAAATTAACATCATTCATGGATATTTTCCATGCACATTTTTGCCATACGCGGGTGCAAGCGTTACCTAGAAAAATAAATCGGGTCTATATGTCGCATTTCCTTTTACCCATCATCCCGACCGGGGAGTGGGCAACGTGGATTTCGAGCATTTTTTACACTCCATTGTACTCAATTTAGGCTGCGTGTACTAGGACAGATTCTCCTCTGAATTTCTAGTCCTCAGGAATTTTCCTGTCGTTGAAAAAGATTAATAGCCATTTATAAGCTCAAAAAAGTGCAATATGCCTGTGTCTAAAATCAGCACACGTAAAATAGATTCATCTTCATTTTGGTCAATGAGGTCGTTTACGAACGGTATGCTACAACATTCAACACTCATAAAAACCGGTTTTTAAATTCGAAAAATTCGAAGCTGCTGCTTGCTGTGCGAGTACATTTTTTTGAATATCAGCATATTTGCTTCAGTATAGCGGAAATTAGTTGTAAAGAAGGTCAGGAATACTTGATGGTTTCCTACTTATGAGTGGCCACTTTTGTAGAGGGTCAGATGCATGGACATTTGATTTTATCATAGCAAGATGCCAGAAATCTTGCATTTCAGTTGCAATACTGCAAGTGCATATCAATCAAGCAGGCATACTGTAGCTTGACAGAATGAGCTGCGAATGAATTCCATCATACAGGCATATTGTAGATGCGTAATTTTATGCAATGCTATTTTGATTACCGCATCATTATCTCATTTTCCCCATTGCAATAGCAATTTCATGAAACACCTATTCACAAATTTGGCCACGCGAGTTGGTCGTACGCGATCAGCGGAACTGGTTCCTATGAATTGCATGGCAGCTTTTTTCAATGAATGCGATTTTCGCAAGCCGCCGTGAAACCGGATGTAAGCATGCAAGCGGGTGGAAATTTTTCCGAACTCCTTCCTGAATTAGTACGAAGTGTACATAAAAGCCAATTTCGCGAAGGATGATGGGGTGCCTGAAGTTTTTCTTAAAAGCTGTGTGTGTGTGTGTGTGCGAGGGGAAGCATTTGACGTTTATTTCGATTACTACCGAGTAGATGAGTAAATATTGATGAATTCGATTTGTCTACTATTTGGTCGTACGAACGGAATCGAGTCAATGCCCTCCTTTTCTCCCACGTTTTCACATCAAACTTCCATTCCACGCAAAACGTCGGGATGAAATCACGTTTAAAAAATGTCACCTACTATGTCCTTGATTTGAATTCGAAGAAAACTTTTTAATACAAAAAGGTCCCCCGTTTCGATTGAATTAAAAGATTTTGGCCTTATTCGAATGAGCAGAGTCTAAGAAAACATTGCAATGCGTTTGATGTCTCTAAATTTCATAGACCATGAGTGGTTCTAAATGCAAAAGCAATGCACATGGAATTTCTAGGCTAAACGTTTTCTCAATTTTTCTACAGTACAAGAAAAATCCAGCGCAAGGAAGTGCATTGATCTCTGATTGGTGACAAGAGCGCGAAAAATTTTCCTTTTCAATAAAACTCTCTCCCCCCCCCCAATCCGTCCAAGTGCACTGCTCGAATCTGTCGAAATCTGTGAGAAATCGGCCGCAACGCGAACTCGTAAGGAAAAGTTCCCTTTTATCGAAGGAGAGATTTTAGTAAAAAGAAAATAGTCTTATATGGGACGTATACGACCTTTGGTGGCTGCCACTTTACGCATGGCCTATTGATAAAAATGCGTGGTTTGTTGATTGAGGCAATACGTACAGTATAGAGTACAGGCAAAAGTGGACGTTGGACGCATTTAGAAATCGGTCATGCGATTCTTTTTAAAATTGCAAAAATACATTACGTTTTGAGTGGTCATGAACGTTGATGACCAGGGCATAAGAGCACCAGACTCGCATTGGATTGCCTCATGACATGCCGTACAATAATTGATTCTGTGAAAAACTGGCCTTGTATAATGTCAAAGTCATGATTGTGATGGTCACAGCAATGTAATGGAATTTATGAATGCAGTTTTTAGAATGTAATGATAAAAATTTTCACTAGCAAATTTCCCAGTGCACCTATCATTGTCATCACGCAAATTTCAATAAGCAATGACCATAAATGCATGAGCATTTTATTCAGGCGTGCCTCAAATCCCCAGACAAGCCTTGCCACTGCCCTCAGCATACAATACTGTTTTCAGAATTTGGCACATATTTATCACCATTGGGTGCCACATGCGTGAATATCAAAGATTATCAGATCCCAGAGGATCGAGCTGTCATCGATTCGTACACTGAACCAGAGAGAACACGCATGCGTAAGTTGCAGTTGTCAAATGTTGATACCAAGCTATGAAACGGGCATATTTTCTGATTACATCAGAAAATTCTAGTATTGCAGCTTGCATAAGCATAATTCTGATCAGCCAATATCCATATTTAATCACTGCAAACCGATTTCAGATCTTATGCGTACAACAGTGGCATTCTACATCGTCGGTTTGGCATTCTTATTCTTCTGCCTATTCACTGGCATATCCGGATGTTGGAGACGCAGTCCGAGTTTAATATTGACCACAGGAATCTTATTGTTGTTCGCAAGTAAATCCAATATCAGCTGCGTAAAATGCACTAATCGAAATGGTGGCTTATTTCAGCCTTGTTCTTGGCTGCTGCAATGGCCGTTTGGCACGGAGTGGATTATTTGCAAAGAGAGGTCATTTATCGTTTACCATTGGACCGTTACTCTGGTGGACGATTATTCAAATCCTGGCCATTGGTACGCATAATTCTTGTACCATGCAAATTTCTCATGATGCATGCATGACTGTTGGAATCAGCGTAGCTGATTATACAGAAGCCCAGACGTCAATATAAGCTTGAAATGGCATTGCATAAATGCGAATACGCATATTTCAGATCTTGAAAACTTTTACTGAAACCAGCTACGGGTGGTCGTACATGATTTCATGGATCGGAATCGGATTCGTGCTTATTTCTTCCGTTCTGATGTTAGCCGCTTACAGAGCAATGAAGGTACAGTAACCAAAAATGATTTTGATTAAAAACTGACCACCCTACTTGATTATAGGAAGAAGAAAGGGAAGAATACGAGAAGAAACGCAGCCCATACGTAATGGCATCTCCCAATTATTACGACAAAAGCGGAGCGGCTATGATGCCTTATGGATATGCTAATTATGGCGGCTATGCTTATCCCGCTTATTCGTATGCGGGATACGGTCAACAAGCGCAAGCAATGGGGGGAAATAATTATTACGGATATCTAACATATGGAGCACGATAATTCCCACCCCCGAATCAACAGAATCATCGCCAAACCTTCCAATAGCGAAAGTGAAGGCAAAAATCAGCTTTGCAAATGAAAATTTTCATACGCTCCAATAGTATTCTCGATTTTGGTCTATGAATTTCGTGTATAGCCATTTTATATTTAGACTTTGAATTTTTGATCACCGAATTAGAAACTGATCTTTTTTTACATGCATTTTGTGCGTATGCTCTGGTAATGTGGATTCTGGCTCAGCAGTGTATCCATGAGGATAATCCTGCCTTTCTCAAGTTTTTCTACTGTATATGTACATGAATCGTGCCATTTTCATCTTTATCACCCCATCTTTTTTTAGTACGTGAGCAGGTGTGTTTATTTATCGTATCGCTTTCATGTGGCTTTGATGAAGCTAATGTGCATATATTTTATTCATTGACGAATATTTTCAACCACGTTAATGGCACATGCATCACGAATCGTAGACTGTCCAAATATCCATCTTTCCCACAATATACGTTCTTCCAAGATACATAAACGCAAGTTTCGTTGACGAATTCCTCCAATTTACCTTTCATATCGGAAAGGAAATTCTTGACGTTATGACATCCGTACATTACGTCGGGTAATTCCGGTAATCTCACTTCGTAATCATTGTCGCAATGATTACAAAATAACCAATCCACGTATCCTCTGTGAGTGATTTTCTCCAGTAAGCATCTCCAGAATTCATCGAATCCTTCTTGTGTCCATTGAACTATATCACCGGTTTTCATTGTGCATTCTGACGGTTTACTTGCAGGGGTTACTGTAGTTCTATCATTTATATCACGATCACTGATTGTGCTTCTGGCCATACCCTGATCGATATGGCAACAGCAATTCAACGATGGCGATGCACTCAAGCATCGTCCAGATAATATTGAAGCGATTTTTTGATGCAAAATTGTCAATTCGTAAAATTCAGCTTCACGTTGTAATTCTTTCAATATTTGGGGAGACGAAGAGGGTAAAATTGCTGACTCACCGTCTCTGAGATAATTCAGTATATATCGAAAATGCGTAGGATCACGATCGATGAATATTGTGGATGAGGAATTATTAGGTGATGCAACTGCACTGGTTGACGACGCTCCTGAATTACATGACAGCCATTTATCATAAGCTAATTTAGCTAATTTCGATGCTGGATCACGCGTGAGTGTTCCCAGTGTGCTGGTGAATATTTGACCACCCACATCCAGGCTCAATATTGTACTTATCATCGAGTGAATTGGACTGTTCAAGGCTTCAAAATTTCCATACTTTTTGCCGAGACCATGTCCAGCTTCATAACGTGCAGAAATATGAGAGCTAAAAGGAAATTGCTCAAACCACCGAATTTTCATACATCCTCAATTCCATTGCCAGCTCATGCGAGAAAAAGTGCCTCTGGTTCTTTTTGCGTAAGATAAGAAACAGCTAAAGTTGAACAGGGACCAGCACGATGGTGGCTTGTTGAACGAAAAATCGAATCTCTAAAGGCCGGATTCTATTTCGATAGGGAAGAATGGAGGGCAGTAGTCATTTGGCTAGTAGCTAAACATTCGAGACTAGCCAAGAATGGTCAATGGGATGAGACCGAGTAGAAATAAGCATAGCATTTAGGATTAGCATTTTAAAACTGGCCATATCGATTACGCATTATCGAGCATACTGAAACCGCTCTGTAAGAATGCTAATTAGCGTTAATTAATTTTTGCAATTAAATGCATAGAGATGAATTCGATTATCTTCGAATGTGATGGTTCAAGTTGATGCAAGTTCTGAGCGAGTTTGGAGGATTTCGAAAATCTTTTGCCTGAACATCGGGGACCCGAAGGCCCATAATTGTGCCACGTTTCATCGATCAAATCAATACCTTCGTGGGGATAATCGATAAAATGTCAAAAACGCTATACTGTTTTAAAATAGATAATATCCCATTTCTCGCCTCCTGGTTGACCGATTTGCATATTTTTTTTCCAGGTAGATGGGGATTCTGGGTCTCGACATACCTGCCATGTTTGATTGATCAAATCGATACCGTTCCCGAAATAATCGCATAAAATCGATTTTGACATCCAGAAAATATTTTCCCGCCAATCGAAAATTTAAATTTTAAGCCTTCCGGCTGGGTCAA
>JAQIWJ010000127.1:0-33605 GCA_034695185.1 Discolaimus major
ATCGATCATTGATCGATTGGTGCTAATCGATACGATTTCAGGATCGGTGGCGAATCGTTGGGCGTGGCGCAGAATATGTACGCGGTCAAATGGTTCAAAGGCAAAGAATTGAATTTCGTCTTCGGTATTCAATTGAGTTTCGCCAGAATAGTAAGTACTATCCAAAAATTGCGCAATTTGGCAAGAAATACGAGGAAATCGATTTTCAGGGAAGTACGGTGAATATGTACGTTATGAAACCGTTGTACGATCATTTGGCCAAATTGGGATTCGGATCGAGAACGTTGGGATTCACTTTACTCTTCGGAGGTACAGTAAGCGGAATTCGAATTAGATTCGAGCGCGATCATGCTCGATATTCAAATTTCAGGCGCCGTAACGACCGTATTCTCATGGCTGTGCGCGTGGATGTTGATGTTTTTCGATCGACGTCGCGATCGGATTATGGACGAACAGAAGAAACGAGAAGCGATCGAGGAATCGAGAAACGCGGATCGAAATACGGACGCCGCCGTGGACGTTATTCATCCGAGGGATGTGCTCAAATTCCCGTTCACATTCTGGTTATTATGCCTGGTCTGCGTGGCGTATTACGTGGCCATATTCCCATTCGTCGCGTTCGGATTGTAAGTTAGCATTGAGATATTGGAAATTTTGAAATTTTAGCATTCGGATATTGGAGGATTTTGAAATTAATCATTGGGAATTTTGCAGGGTATTCTTCGAGAGCAAATATCAAATGAGCGGTTACGACGCTGCCACGTGTAACAGGTATGTCCGGAAATTGCGCAATTTTGAAAATGATTGAAAATATTGAAAATCTTCGATTTTCAGCTTGATCTATCTGGTCTCGATCGGTGCATCGCCATTTTGCGGAGCCTTGGTCGATTATACGGGTCGAAATATCTTCTGGATCACGGTCAGCATCGCGTTCACGGTTCTCGCTCACGGATTATTCGCGTTCACATTCGTGACGCCGTTTTTATCAATGGTAAGTCGTAGATATTCGGTTTAAGATTGGAATATTGATCGATTTTCGTTTCAGGCCATGATCGGGATTGTGTATTCGTTATTGGCCGCCAGTTTATGGCCTTGCGTCGCGTACGTGGTGGAAGCCAAAGCGTTGGGCACGGCGTACGGTGTCATGCAATCGATCCAGAATCTCGGATTAGCCTTGCTCTTCTTGTCCGTCGGTGCGTTGGTGGATGCCAGAGGATATCTGACGTTGGAATTGTATTTCCTGGTTTGGTTAAGCAGTAAGTGGAAGTTTTGGATTTGGATGTGACCATCCAAATGGCCTGTCCAGAATCTGGAAAGGTTCGGATATGCGTCGTCTGAGCACGAATTTTCCTTTTCAGTTGCGCTATGCTCATCGTTGGGACTTTGGATCGTGGATGCATCGAGAGGTAAGCATGCCCTGCGATCGATTTATCGATTTGCACGTGCAAAATATCGATCAAAATCTAACCAATCGGTTTCTTTCAGGAGGCATTCTCAACGCGTCCAAACAAGAACGGAATCGGAAATTGAATCCGGACACGAGCGGAACGTCCAGTCCAATACCGACTTGATCAAAATTTCGTGATCAAAATATCGATCAGGATTATATATATTTTGGGATATCTTTATCATACGCTTTATTTTTGTATCACTGGGTCTTGTGTCTTATTATATTTCAAAAAATACAAATGCAATAATCACAAGAATATAAACCGGTTTCAATATAAATCCCCGATCAACCCACAGATAATCTTTGGACCATGATCACACATATTTTGTAACCTAATCTGCATTATGCGTATAGAAAATTCAGCAAAGGCACAGATATACAAAAATTAGCTGCATGGCACTATCCAAATCCTTTCGCTTTCAAAACGTCCGTGCGTTGACGTTCGGTGAATTTTAGAATGTTCATAATCGCTTGAAGATGATCTTTCGCGTCTCGATCGATGAGGAAATAATAGACGGCGTCTCGGAGGAAATGCAAGGCTACTTCTTCTTTACTCAACGCTTCTTTCCCACTCCTGGACGCCATTTCGACGCACGTCAACGTTTTGGCGATGGGAGAATGTTGTTTTTCCAAACCGCCGTCTCGATTCTCGAACGTCCATTCGGAACTGGACGTCGTCGATCCGCCGCCGTCCAAATCCACCGCGTCGCCCATATCCAATTTGGCCGCCATTTGTCCTTTTCGGAACATGAGCAGATACATTTCTTGATGCTGTTTCTCTCGTTCTTCCAATTCCGTCGTCAATTTGTCCACTTTCTCTTCAAGAATACGAGCCGTTTCCAACGCGTCCTCCATTTTCGCGTACTTCCTCGTCTCCAAATCGAACGCCGAGTCGTTGACGGCTTTGTCCTGGAGTCGTGCTCGAAGATCCTCCTTCTCCGCGTTCAATTTCACCAATTCAATCGCGTAGTTCTTGGATTTCAAATTCAATTCCTCGTGAACCATTCGCAATTCTTTCTCCATTGCGGATAATTTCGCTTCGGCTGTTGCCAATTTGCATTTCATATCGTTGGTTTCTCGCGCCTGATCGGTCGATGAGCTGCTGTGATCGTTGCCATTGGATGTTCTAACGTAATCGATGAATGGTGCATCTGAAATAGGGGATTCGAATTAGGCGAGAGATTGCGAAATTTTGCAATGCCTGCATAGCCAGGTCGGCTGGATTTGCTCCGCGCAAATTCAGCCATTCCGCAACTCACGTACCTTCAGCAGTTTTCGCAGCACCACGTGCCCGCATGGTCGGCGACGTTCCCAACCGTTTGGATCGTTCTTCCATTAATTCTTGCCGCAACGATTTCAATTCGATTTCGTGCTTCACTTTGAGATTGTCCAAAAACGCGCCGAATGAATTGACGCTCAAATCCTCCGTCGATCCGCCGTGATTTTGACCATTCGCGCCGTCTTTGACGTGAGCTTCGGCTAGACGAGCTTTCAAATAAATCACGTCCCGTTCCAATCGCTCGAGTTCTTTGGATTTCTCGATCATGGCCACGACGGTTTCGTCCAAAATGCGACGTAAATCCGTCATGATACGCTCCCGGTCATCGATTGCGCCTAAAATTTGGATAATATTAGCTTACTCGCAGTCATATTAAAAAAATTCTTACCATCAGAAGCCCCGTTGGCCGTCCTCAATTGATCCAAGGCCTTTTGGAAGATTCTCAATTCAGCATCGTGGCGTTCTCGTAGTCGATCGATCTCTTGTTGCTGCCTTCGCATCAGATGCCCTTGTTTGGTCACGGCCGCCGACAATTGCTTCTTCAAATCTCCGCATTGCCGACTGTATTGGACCAATTGCGATTCCAATTTCGCCGTATTCTGTTCGGCCACTTTCAATTCTTTGACCAAATCCACACTGACGACGGCTTTTCGATTCTGTAGTTCAGATTTGGACGATTTCGCATCCCCGGTTGTCGTTCCGTTTTGAATTTGAGGCAGATCCGATCGACTTCTCGAATTGCGTTGACCTTTCAATAAGGCCACTTCGTTCATCCATTGCGTAGCTTCGGATTCCAGCCGAGCGGCGCAACGTTCGGCCTGGTTCAATTGATTCTTCAGTTCGTCCAATTCGTCCGATTCCGATTTCTCCTTCGATCGTTGCGAATCGCTCATGGATCGCGTACCGCGGTCGTCGTTTCGCTCGA
Organism: Discolaimus major; assembly: GCA_034695185.1. Taxonomy (NCBI): domain Eukaryota; kingdom Metazoa; phylum Nematoda; class Enoplea; order Dorylaimida; family Qudsianematidae; genus Discolaimus; species Discolaimus major. Next base: position 3,655 of record JAQIWJ010000127.1, read on the forward strand.
TTTCCAACAACGCGTAGTCCAAGCGAAGAATGTTCAATTCTTGTTTCAATTGGTCGCGTTCTTTCGACAATGCGGCGTATTGTTGTTGAAGCGTGAAGTGTTCTCGAGTCAACGCCGCTTGGTGATTGTTCGTTTCCGACGTCGATAATTGACCGTGGCTCCTGGATTTTCTCAATCCGCCTCGTTGATTCTTGTTGGCATTCCGCGTACGACGACCGTCGTCCAATTTGTACACTTCCAATTCGCGAGCCAAATCGTGCAGATCCACTAGGACGTATTCGTATTCCATTTGCGCGATTTGAGCTTTATCCTCGGCCATTCGAATTTGCTGTTTGGCGTTGGCCATTTCGTTTTCCAATTTCCTCTTATCGCTTTCGTACCTGAAAGAAGAAGAAGCGTCAGTTTTTTCGAGCAAATTCGCTCGACCAAACTCACCATTTGACCAGTACGTCCAATTCGCATTTCTCCTTCCTCAATTCGTGTTTCAGCCATTTCATAAGCATGGCCTCCTCGTTGGCTTCTTCCATGCGAGTTTCGTCTGTCAACAATTCGAACCGATGCGCGATATGTTCCAAATCGTCCCGGATGGCGTCCAAATCGGTTTCTTCACTTTCTTGACCGATCATGGCGGCGTTCCGATCCGCTGGCTTCTCCTCAATAATGCCGATCTGAAAAGATTCGCATTAGATTCCAAAAGTATACATTTTGCTAACGACTTACCTCAACGTTCCTCTCCGCCTGGGCTGGACCGATTTCGGAATTGTCCAACGACGTATTGAGCCGGTGTCGTTTCAATGAATCGTGACGTTGGATCAATGAAGTGACGCTCATTTTCAGATCGTTGAATTCGTTCCGGACTTGTTGATTCTCTTGCATCAGGAACAGGATCTTGGCGCGCATATCGAGCAGAGCTTCTTTGGTAGCTGGTGACGTTTCTTTGCTATCCGCCCAACTGATCAGAATTTCCGGGATTGGATTGCATTCTTGATATTGATCCGACGACGAACTGGTGTCTTTCTCCTCGCTTTGCTGTTCGGATATTCCGGATGCTCCCATAATAAGGTCCGTATCCGCTTTTCGTTTGAGCCAATTCTTCCTGCTCGCTTCGTCCACGGTCAATACGTCGCATTCGCAGGACATTTCTCGAATTTGGCGTTCCAATTCGGTCAAATCCACCAATTCTTTATCCTTAACTTTCTGTTGAGCGTCCATTCGATCCTGGGCGTCTTTCAGGCGTTCTTGCAGCGTGCTGATTTCGGCCTTCTTCTCCGTCAGCGTGCTTTGAAGGTCGGTGCACATTTTGACGTGGTCGTCCAATGATTTCCGCAATTCCATCAGTTCGTCGTCCAATTTCGCCTTGTCGTTGTAGACGTGGTCGAATTTCTTCGAGCGATCATCGATGACCGATTGCATTTCCAACTTTTCAGCTTCGTACCTGAAACGAAGGGCCGTGAGTGAGTAACATAATTGCGCAATTTCTTGACGCATGAATGCCATGCTCCTGCGCTTCAGCTATCCAGGACAAAAAAATAGCAGATTCGCTCACCGTTTGATAACAGAATCCAATTCGTGCCTAACGTGTTCGAAAGCCGTCTCCAATTCGGCCATCCTCTCGTGTTCGGCCATGGACATTTGCTCTTTCTCCAATTTGTACTTGCTCTCGAGTAATTCTTTCTCCACGCGCGAATCGGCTTTCAACGTTTCCAATTCCTCGTTCAAATCGGCGATGGTATCTTGCAATTCTCGTTTCAACGCGTCGGCTTCTTCCAATTGTTGACTGATCGTTTCGCTGATCAATAATTTCCCTTGCAATACTTCCACTTGACGACGCGTGGCGTGTAATTCCCCGTGCATCATTTTCAACTGACCATCGCGATCATCGATCAGGTCACCTGCAAAGAAATTTTGGTCATTACTAGAAATAAGCCAAATATAAAGCAACTTACCTTTCAGAATCTCGGTCGTTTTTGAATCCATTTTCACGTAGCACGAAACGGATTTGTCCTCCATTTCGATGGAAGTTGTTTGAATCGCTCTCGTGTCTTTTTCCACCGCAATTCTGGCTTGCAACGCCGCCAATTCGCCGTAGACCGACTCCAGATTCTTCTCCAACTCGAGTTTCTCCAAATTCAAACGCATCTTGACGTCGCCCGATTCCTGATTCGATTGTTCGTGGCGTCGTTTATGGAATTCCACTTGTTTCAACGCGCTCTCCAATTTAGCTTTCCAATATTCGGCCGTTTGCTGATGAGTTTTCATGGTTTCCGTCAACGAATCCTCCATGGCGCGTTCGAATCTTCCTTTCTCTTTCTCGTAACTATCCTCCGCCAATTGGACTTCCTCCCTCGCTGTGGCCACGTCGCTTTCCAAGAACGGTACACGTTGAGCGATTAGATCCAAATCGTGCAATTTTTGGCTGTACTGAAAAGAAAGAGAGATACCGTTAGCATTGACGATTTAAATTTTGAAAATTCGACCACATTACCTGTAATCTTTCTCTTTCGAATCCAGCTCTCGCCCCCTCGTATTCGTCGTTCAACATTTGAATTTGATTCGTCAACGTTCCGACCAAACTGTTCTTGAGATGTAAATTTTGCGAAATCTCGTCCAATTTCATTTCCAAATCGCTTTTCTCCTCCTCGTATTTCGTCTGGAGTACGGCGTAACGCTCCGAAAGATCTTTCAAATCCGATTCCATTCTGGCCTCGTCTTGCCACGTCAAATCCGTTTGAACTTCTCGAGCCCGACAAACGAGATGCGGTAGAATTTGACCGCGCGATTTCCTCCTGGCCGCGTTGACGGACGACGCCGTGGGACTGGCGACGACCACGCCGCATTCGACCATAATCCCTTCCAAATTCACCACTTTCCCATTCAAATCTTGAACGTCGGCTAGCAATTTCTCGTTCTCGTCTCGAAGTTTTTGCAACGTCAATTGATTCACTTCCAATTCCGTGCGTTTCGAATCCAATTGATGATCCATATTCTGCAGTACTTGCTCGCTGGTTCTCAACATTTCTTCCCGTTCCGAAGCCAGGCGTTTCAATTCGGCGCATTGATGATCCAACGTGGAGTTGAGTTCTTTCGACGCCGTATTCTCCTTTTTCAAATTCTCGTTTTCCGTCGTCAATTGTTTCCGTTCCGAAACGCATTGTTCTTTCGAGCAAGCGCCTTTCGAGCGTTCGATGATGGATCGTAATTCTTTCTTCTTCGAATCCAATTGTTTCTCCAAATGTTTGATTCGATTTTGCATTTGAACGAAATGCATTTTCACCACCGAATTCTCCTCCGCGTTGGTCGCCGAATCGCCGCCGCCGCCGACGTCGAGATCCAATTCTTTCAGCACGGATGATAAATCGTCTTTGGACGACGTGACTAAGCCTCGGATATCGTCCAAACTCGTTTTCGTCAACGACGACAACGAGGAAGACGATCTGAGGCGATGTTGTTGCAATTGCTGCCGTTCGTTGGCTTGACGTAAATTCTGCTGCAGTTGTTGGACCTGAAATTGATTCATTCTGATTAGTTCGTTCAGCCAGCCAGAGTTTGGACTTCGTCAGTTTTGAGACCTTGTCAACGTCGTCCCCCTCTATTGTTCTCAATGTACATGGCCTCGCCTCGGCTCAAGGGAGGGAGGCGTCTGGTCACCACATGTGGTCAATGCATTGCTGGCCTTTCCCCTTCCGAAAATGACAAGGTCCGATTTTTTGACTAAGTCCAAACTCTCAATGAACAGACAATAGTTCCAAGCCAAAAAAATTGGCATAAATTCTTACCTGCGATTGCAACGCGTTCTTGGATCCCAATTGTTGCTTCAAAGCGATCTCCATTTCGGCCGCTTTCGTCCTCCAAACGAGACATTCGTTCTTGTACGCTTCCAATTGGGCCGTTTGCGCGCGTTGTTTCGTGACGCACGTTTTATTGCCGCACGAATCGTCGTTGGTCAATTCTTTCTCGTATTGTTTCACCGTGAATTCCAATTCGGACACTCGATTTCGAAGGATCATACATTCGTATCGGTAGGCGTGCAATTCTTGTACGGCGTCCGATTGGGATTCCGTCATGGTCGAGGCGTCGCAGACGGGCGACGACGAAGAATTGAATCCGAATCCAGAACTGGATAATCCGCTGTCCCTGTCGTCCGCGTGGCTGATCATGGCCGATTTCTGTTGTTGTTGATGATCGCGTTCCAACGAAGATCGTAGTTCGTCCAATTCGAATTGGAAAGTCATTTCGCGTTCGGCGCTGTCCCGTTCGTTGGTCGATTTCAGCCGATTCAACTTCTCCTCGTATTCGTCCCGTATCGACGTCAATTTGGCTTGGAGGCGTTGATTTTCGGCCAAACATCCGCCTTGATCCATGATCCGTTCCAATTCGCCCAGCCGATCGCGTAGTTGTTGCAAATGCCGTTCCTTGTCGTCGATCGATTTCTGGCTCCGTTTCAATTCGTGTTTCAATTCGCCGATTTCTCGATTCTTGCGTTGCGTAGGCGTCAAATATTGGCTCTCCTCGTGGTGTAAATGTCGACGTTCGCAATGCGGCACGTAACGCGTCGTCCTGCCGAACCACCAACTGCCGGCGATCGAACTAATACCGCTTTGTACCGATTCCGAATCGTCGTGATCATCCTCGTCGCTGCGCTGATCCAATTCTGAAATTGGAAATATCCCAGTTATCGCAACCGAATTTCGTGATTTGGATCGGCTGATCCAAATTGGATCGCAAATCGCTTACCTTCAGGTAACGGTGGCGGCGAGAATTGTTTGGACGATCTGGAAGCCGGCGCTTCTCCGCAAATGGAATTCGTTTCCCACCAAGTGACGGATAATTTCGGTATCTTCGATCCGGACGTAATATCACCCGCCGCCGATGCCGATCTGGCCGGTCGTCTCGGCGTGGACGTAAGACGGATATCGCCGGTACTGGTGGCCGATCCCAACGATTGATCAGGCGGCGATGAACGTTCACGTTTCACTGGATTATGAGCGCTGCCGGATCGTTTTAAAATTCCTTTTCGCGGGAATATGGACGGGCGTGGGATTCGGGTCAATGGCGTTGACGGATCGCCGGGCGTTGTTGAGGAGATTATTTCACCCGACGCCGTTGGATTATCGTCGCCGTTCGTGTCCGTCGATAAAGGCTGTATCTGGTCCATCGATTATCTGAAAATCGAATTTCTGTGATCAAACTGATCATGGGATCAGAATTTTGAAATTTAGAATTCAGTGATAAGGATTTTGAAATTTGAGTTTCTCTGATCACATTTGGAGATCATGTGATCAGAATTTCGAAATCCAGTGATCAATCACATTGACTGCGTGATCAGAATATTGAAATTCTTTGATCAGATTTGAAGATCCTGTGATCAGAATATTGCGATCACTGAATTCAGTGATCAAATCGATCATTTTGACGCTTCCTATTATTTGCAAACTTCAAAATTACTTACCAATAAATTCTCCGAATTAAAATTCTCGTAAAATCCGCATTTAAAATATCCTCTCAATTTCCAAGGTCATTTCTGGCCGAAATAATTTTCATAAAACGGTTCTTGACATCAACTTGAAGACGGCCGAACTGAAAAAAGGTCATTCGAGATGACTTCATAAAAAAATTCCAGAAGAAGTAATAAACACGAATTGGAGAAAATCCCCTAGAATTACTAGCTAAAACAATCCCCCTCCCCCCCTGGGGGGCAGAGAAGCTAACGGAAGTTTGACAACCTCGTAAGCTTTGTAAAAATTTAAAAGCTGAAATTTCTCCAGCCGCTGAGAAATTTCCTCACGAGACAACCGGCTGTCAAAATAAGGCTATCGATTCGAAATTTGAATAACTAGCTAATTACGGCGTAAAGATTAGCTGAATATTGAGAATTACTGAAGAACTAAGGAGAAAAAATCCATTCGTAATTGAGGAAATTGGGGAACAGCCGACTATTGCCAGCCGACTGGCATCCACCGTTTTCCAGCACAGCCTGGGCCTGTGTTGACACAAGGGGCCCCTTTTTCTCGCACGCCACACCTGAATATGCGTACACACCCCTGCCATCACAGGTATGCAGAGAACAACCGCCAGCCTCGAAAGACCGGTTCGCAAGATTCGCATGAAAATATGGTTTCACGAAATTTTTATATGCACGCATAAAATTCATACTCGACTGGACCACAAATACATCACAGTCCGATGGAGGAGATAAAAATTGACAAAAATAGGATGGCATACTATGGCCGTACAATATTCAAAAAATCTAACATGAAACTAGGTCATATACTCAATAAATAAACAAAGAATATCCTACTCATGGCATCCTTGAGATAAAAGATCTTACAGTAAGACTCTTGAATTGCAATATCCTAATGCTCAGTAAAGCAATCCGTACAAATCATCATGGCGAATGTGCGAAAATTCACCCGTTCAAAATAAATGACTACAACAGTAGGACTGATTGTACATGACTGGACATTCTTCTGGATGCTGATTGGAAAATACAGTATCCTCACCAATCATGCGATAACGTCCGTTCCATCGAGTATCGTGGCACTGCGAACTGTCGGAATCGCACCGCCGCCTTCAACCGAACCATCGCTATCGCTTCGACCACTGCCCAGACCGTCGTCCCTGTATTTCTCCTGTTGTTGACGCCACATGGTCGCGTATTCGCCATCCAAATTGAGCAGAGCTTCGTGGCTGAAAAAACGAGAGATTAGCATGCCTCCTAGCCGGCGTTCCAAACCGCTCACCTTCCACGTTCCACGATTTCTCCATTCTTAAGTACAATGATCTCGTCCGCGTGAATGATGGTCGATAATCGATGCGCCACGATCACGGTGGTTCGACCGACGCAAATTTTATCCAACGATGCTTGGATCAATCGCTCCGTAGTGGTATCCAACGCGGAAGTCGCCTGAAATAGATCCACGTTAGATTAGCGCATCACAGGTCTACATGCTCATACCTCATCCAGAAGCACGAAATCGGGAGATTTGAGTATGGTTCTGGCTATGGCCACTCTCTGCTTCTCGCCACCGCTCAATTTGAGACCTCTCTCACCAACCACCGTGTTATATCCTGAAAAATGACCATTTAGCATGCATCTGGGAAAATCGCGCAACTTACCATCGGGAAATGATAAAATCCTCTCGTGGATTTCCGCCGCTTGAGCCGCTTTGACCACCTCGTCTTCCGATGCCGATATGCGACCGTACTGAATATTGTATCTAAAAAGGCTTTTTTTGTCAATTCCACCTAGAGTGATCAGAAGTAGCTTAATTTATGGTATCGTTGAAGAGAACCGTATCCTGCGGCACAACACCGATCCGCTGCCGTAACGATTTCTGAGTAACATTGCTAATATCTTGACCATCGAACGAGATCTTGCCACTCTGGACGTTGTACAGTCGAAACAGGAGCCGAATAATCGTGCTTTTACCGCTCCCCGATGGACCAACCTGAAAAACCCAGCATCCCAGTGATGTCGGACAACAGTAAATTCAAAAATCCACTTACCAAAGCCACCGTTCTACCGGGTTCAACCGTGAATGAAACATTCTTCAGTACTGGCCGTTCGGGGTGATAATGAAAATTGACATCTTTGAATTCGATCCTGCCTTCTTGCACCATGAGCGGCAGAGCGCTTGGGAGATCTTTAATCTGGAATAAGAGCAGCGTTGATAGGCATGGTCCAAACTGAAATTCAAAAATCGCTCACCTCGGGTTGTATATTCAATAAATCGAACATATTCTCCATATCCACGAATGCCGTTTGGATGATTCTGCAAACGGAGACTCGAATTAGTATGCATGCCATGTATGCACAAGGTCGGGTGGGGAGGGGTGGAAATTTGAATTTCCCGACCAAATTTTTCCAAAATTTGGTTAAAATTGCGCAATTTTCGTCAAAAATTCAAATAATTGCGCAACTTTCCTGAATTTTGGGTGGGGAGGGGTGTCAGACATGCATTTTTCTCTAAAATTTTTCGGCCTAGAGGGGGTCAACCCCCCAAAAGAGGAATGCAAAGCGTACCTGTAATACGTTCCCAACCAATTCAGCGGATTGTATAATTGCATGATATAGCTGGCGAATAGGACGTAATCGCCGACCGTAAATCCGCCTTCACTCGTGGCCACCATATGAGCGCACAGCAACGATCCTGTCAGCAATCCGCCGGTGATGACGAAATTTTGAATGAAATTCAGCAGCGACAACGTTGCTGATGCCAACCATTCGGCCGCCTGAAAAAAAACGAAGCGTTCGTCAATTACTGCTTCAGCGAATGATAAATTGCGCAATATACTCCCTCACCTGATATTTGAGAAGCGCTTCTCGATATCGGCTAACCTCGTAATCCTCCGCGTTATAATATTTCACCTAAACTTGAAGTCGATTATTAGCATGCCTTCAGAATATCGGAAACCATATGTACCGTTTCGAAATTCAACAGCGAATCCACCGCTTTCGCTTCCGCCTCGTTGTCCAATCGATTCATCGTCCGTCTGTACCTCGTTCTCCATTCCGTGATGTAAATGGTGACGGCTGAAAATGGTGATTTTTCAAATTCCAACTCAAGATTAAGACAAAATGCTTACTCAAATAGACCGCCATGGTCACGAAAACGATAACGCCGAACAAGGCGTTGAAGAACGACGTGAAATAGACGATTGCGACGATGATATCCACCACGGTTGGACCGATGTTGAATAATATGTACCTGAAATGAGACGTTCGTCAATTTCGGCCACAGCCAAACTTCAATGCGATACTTACGAGAGTAAACTGTTTATACTATCCGTGCCACGATGCATGACTCGCAAAACTTCGCCCGTCTTTCTCGACAAATGCCAATGCAACGATAAGCTAAAAACGAGGTGCCATGTGCATCGCGAGTCATACATAACCCAACATATTCGTACCTGTGTAAATGCTTGTACAAATACAATTGGACCTCGCGAGTCGTGTATTGTTGAACTCGGATCCATAAGAATGTCCTCGCCACGCTGAGCATTCCGCCTGAAAAAAGGATTTGAAATAGAAGCTTATCTCGCGAATCCTAATTCTTACCAGCTAACGCACCGCCTTGAGCCAATAATAATCCGACGTAGATCAGAATCAAATCCCAACGAAATTTGATCGTCCCGTGGCCATCCGGCGACGGTGTCAGACTTTCCACTGAAACGGAAAATTCGATCACGAATGGAAAAGCGCTAGAATACGATGCTTACCAATCCATTTATGATAAATGGGTACGTACAAATTCACCACGCGTCCGACGATCAATAGCAGGAGGCAAATGAGGACTCGAATTTGCAAATTAATGCTCCCTTTCGGCCATACGTACGGTAGTAACATTCGCATACGTCGGTATAAATTCTTGAACGTTGAACCGTGACTGGCGCCGGCCTGAAGTGCGACCCCGGGATTAGATTGCGCAATTACAACCATCGAATCGACGTACCTGCGCGGATCCTCTTTCCGCATCGTTCAACGATCGATACGCGAATTGATGTCGTTGTTGCAAAGTGGGTAAACCGGGCGCTTTGAATCCGAGAACGAATACGACAAACATGCAGACGTATTGGAATGCGTAAATGCCCAGTTTCACTTGGTCTTCGTAACTGAAAAAAGAATGCGTCAATTCTGATCCGAGAGGATCAGAATCGTATATCTTACTTGTGCAATTGGAACCACCATAATTTGCTATTCAGATTGATCAAAGCCAGATTATCCAATACGAATTCCAAGGACCAAAACGCCAATAATAAAGCTCCGTGACCGTGTACCGGGCTGGACGGTAGATCGTAATCGCGTTCGTAGATCAATAAGATCAAGGCCAATATCCAAACGGACGCTTGAGAGCAATTCTTGAATACTTGATGCCCGTACAATTTTTGCGGCAATTCCGCGATCCCGTAACTGAATATGGCCAACGTCAATACGGGTACGATGATCAATACCGAATGAAGTAATACTTGGATTTGATACAATTTCGATCGGGGTCGTAATTCGACGTCCGTCGGCGCGCCGTATCGACAATACAATATCAATTGTCCCGATCCGAACGTGAACATGAAGACGACGAAGAATACACCGGAGAATGTGTCCAAAAAACACGGGGCGATACCACGATCCAACCATGGCGTCAATACGCTGACGTTGCCTGGACAATACAGCATCTCGATCCGAACTAAAATAGGATCCATATTAGGCATCGAATCATGAACAAAATCATCAGATATTCATGGATGATACCAACATCATTCAGATTCCAAGCCCATAAGTAAACGCTGATTTTACTAACGAAAACCCACAAAAATTTACATTCATCGCGGTCCAAATCGACAATCCCGATCACGACGATGGATTCATCTTCTCCGTGACCAATTGCTTGAATTGGGATAAGATCATATTCTCTTTCTTCCCTCGTTCCTCTTTGCTGAACATGCTCAACATGCGTTTCTCTTCGGCGCTGTAAATCTGGTTCTCTTTACGCAAACGCGTGGCTTCCATTCGGCGATGCCTGAAAGACAAATGATTAGAGATCGCCATTCACCGCATCCATGCCAATGATGCGGAGTGAAAAATTAAGACGTACCTTGATCCGCTCATCACGTAACCAGCATCCTCGAACGTATTAATCTGCTCCGAGGTTAATCCGATTTCACCACGACGAGGAATACGCTTTCCTTCCGCGACGTAAGCGGCCATGGCAGCGCCTTCGCCCGGCAATAAATTGCGACCATAACTGAAATAATGACATTTTAGGCGATAGCCGAAATTTGGGATTCTAGAACTTACTCGACGCGTTTAGCTTGCTCGGCGATATATGCTTCGGAATGTTTCAACGATGGGCCGACCATATTGTCGTCTTCTTCCTCGTCCATGGGCACCTTGCCAAGGGTTTCTTTCGTGATTTCCACCCATTCTTCGTCCGAACTACTAGTTTCCGATTCATCGCTACTTTCGCTTTTCGGTTTCTTCCGCTTTTTCGGCTTGGATTTCGACGAGCGTTTCTTCGAATGTTTCTCGCGATATTCGCCGTCCTTATCCGCGGACGAAGCGCGTCGTTTTTTCGACGGTTCAGGCGAAGATGATATTTCCAAACTGAAAAAAGGAATTATAAATACACGGCTCAAAAAAGATTTCGATAAAAACCTACTCATTACGATCCGCTTTCGGAGAAATATTCCATAATTTCGGCACGCCTTCCGCCGCGATTTCCACTCTTTGACGTCGTCTCCTGAAATGAATTTTGTGAGTGATTATCTGAGAAAAATAAAATTCCACTTACCTTCTCATTAATTCTTCGAATTTCTTCCTTTCGTCTCGATTATCGGATCGTCCTTGCGTCGGAAAACGATCATTGCGATTAAATCGTGGACTCCGACTTCGGCGTTCTTCTTTGATTTGAAATCGATCGTGAGGCCAACGACGTGGAGAATTCGTTGGCGAATTATCGTCGGAGGATGATGATGAATTCGATTTACGACGACGCCGTTTCTTAGAATCTTCTCGCTCGCGTTTGGGTGATTTATGACGTCGATCGCCCATTTTCTGAATCAATCAATAATTTCGGAAGTCTTGAATTTTCACTGATCAAATCAAAAAATAAAATGGACGGACGGACCGAAATTGCCCAACCCCATGGAATGCAACATTCTACACGGCTAACAGAACATCGAAATTACAGCACCTGATTTTATCAATAAATCGATAGCTGCCTGATCAAATTTTCTTTGTATAGGCACTGAATTAATCCAATATTTGTCATTCGGGTAATTATTTTCATAAATTCTGTAAAAATTAGCAAAACGCGATAGTTCCACTATCGTAAACCGAGTAATTTTGAATTGGCGCCTCGGATGCTTATATCAAACGGTCATGGCGATGTTGCAAATCGATCGAGTTTACACATTCCAAGATTTTCGGAAAAATTAGGAATTTTGGAGAAATTCGTTTTCGTTCATAAAAAACGGTATTGAAATTATTGGCATCACAGCAAATATTCAATATGGTGAGTATTTATTAAAAATATATGAGGAGAAATATCGAATTTCCCCGCTTTTTCAGAGTCTAATTATTCCGGAACGTTTTATTCACATTTTGCGTGTTATGAACACGAATATCGACGGTAATCGAAAGGTTCCGTACGCATTGACCGCGATCAAGGTAAGATATAAAGATTTTGTATGCCTTGTGAAAATTTGGGCGTTTCTCGAAAAAAATGGGAGAATTTCTCGAAATTTTTGACTGATATTTTCACACTCACGCGAAATTCCAACGGTGGATTTATTTTCAGGGAGTCGGTCGTCGTTTCGCTCACGTCGTTTGCCGAAAAGCCGATGTGAATATTCACAAACGAGCTGGTGAATTGAGCGAAGAAGAGGTAAGGGATTTATATTCGCATATTTTATGCTCAATAAATATCGCCGTTTATTTTGCAGGTGGAAAAGCTCGTCACGATCATGAATAATCCTCGCCAATACAAAATTCCCGATTGGTTCTTGAATCGTCAAAAGGATATCAAAGACGGAAAATATTCGCAGGTATGTACACTGTTTTTTATGGTCATTTTTCTAAAATAGCCGAATTATTTCGGCTATTCGTACATGAATTTCTTCTTCCAGGTTCTGAGTACCAATTTGGACAACAAATTGCGTGAAGATTTGGAGCGATTGAAGAAGATCCGCGCTCACCGTGGTTTGCGTCATTATTGGGGGTAAGTCTGAATCGGAATTTTGAGATTTCTTTGGATCGGTCATTTTAAAAATGCCCATTTTTAGCCTCCGAGTCCGTGGTCAACATACGAAGACGACCGGTCGGAAAGGACGTACGGTCGGTGTGTCGAAGAAGAAAGCCTAATATCGCGGTGATCACGAGATCGATTGGTGATATCGTGGAGGTTGATGTCCGCATGTTGAATTTGGATACCATTTGTTGATCAATGATTTGAGAAATATAATGACAGCAAAAATCACTCGTGATCCATGGCCATATCATATCACTTCCGATTACTGACGAATTTGCGTTTGAAACTATCAAAAATCGCTTTATCCGACGGTTGCGTATTTGGAACGTGATCTTTCTTCGGTTGATTCTTCTTGGACGCGCTACCGGTGTCCGGTCGATCAACGACTTTGCCGTCTTGCATCCAACGAGGCGTATCTTCCGCGACGACCGGTACTGGTTCCGTTCTCAAACGTTCCAGCGGTTCTTTCTTGGCGCCTTCGGAAGCGATATCGGTGACTTTATCGATTGTATCTGAAATACGAACGATTGGTCAATGCGACGCCGAAGTAATGGCTTCTCAAAATACTTACAGTAATTATGCTGAACGTATCCTTTCGCCAAATCTTTGACCAAATTCTGCCTGGCCGTCAACGATTCTTCCAAGTTCTTTTTCTTCTCCATCGCCTCTTTCAGGAGTCGCAATTTGGCCGCTTCCGTCTCCTCGATATTTCGGATCTTTGCACTGAAAATGAGGGTGATCTAAATCAGCAGCTGATCGGATATCATGCTGGCATGGAGATTTCCAATCTCCACATTCATTGCTGTGCCATAAAACTAAAAAACTTGGCTCAAGCCACTTACTCGATGCCCAAATCCACTTCCGGTATTCCGCAAAGCATCTGATTGGACAGCATATCCTCGTTGCGTTTGCTCTGATATCGTTTCAAATGGTCCGGCAATTCGTACAGCACGTCGTCCAAAAGTCGAGGACGTTTCGCCGCTTCATCGACGGCATCTTGTTGTTGACCTTTTCGCTTCGCCAATTGCTCTTCAACGTACCGACGCCTAGGAAAAAAATCTGAATTAGGAAATATTTGATCAAAATTCACTTACATTTCTTCATCTTCATCTCGTAAATGGCTTTCTTTGGAGAACGTCTGTTTTATGCCTTCTTCAACATCGGCGTTATGGCTGAAATATAAAACGCCCGTTTAGCCGGGATCAAAGCGCATAAAATTCAACTTACATGTCCGAACGCTTGAGCGTTTTTAAATCGATCACACCGCCGGTCTTTAATTTGAATGGATCCTGAAATAATTTTTGTATTTTATAAAATGCCGCAGTAAAATATAAAGATTCATACCGTCGTCGTAAGCTCCACTTCTCGAGGTACTTCTTTGCCCAACGCCAATTCCATCGCGCTCAATCCATTCGGACGTTTCTTCAATTTTTGTAATTCCAATATTTCTTGGACCGTTTGACTGAAAAGAACGAAAAATTAGCATTTTTTTGGAATTTTAATGAGTGCTGAAATATTTACCTGGTTTTATCAGAAACGGATGCTTCCTCATCGCTTCCTTCGTTATCACGCGTATGACGTCGATAATTACGCTTCGACATCGCTCGGTGATCACGGTTTTATTCAATAAATCAAGAGAAAATTCCAAAATTTCGAGAATTTTCGTTTCTTCGAGAATTATGCGCGAATAGCAGACTTTATGTCATAAGCAGCTTCATCATTGCGAGTCAAGCAACCTTCAAAATCCCAGGCCCTGTACATGATTACAGTATGCCATCAGAAATTTCTAAACGCCAAAATCGCGAATATCCGAAATGCACGATATTTTCAACGCGCATTCGGTTTTATTGCCTTCATTAATCGCTTCAAAGCAATTAAGACTGATAAAACTTGAGAAAAAATTATCTACAGATTTTAAAGTCGTATCTGAAACTTGGGCATGTGCGAATCTCCTCGACTCCGCCCACTTTCTTGCCGAGGACTTCGATCCTCGAGGCTTCTGTCGATTTTCTCGAAGTTGGCCAAAAAATTCATGGAAAATTGGAAATTTATTTGATTCAGAGTTGAATAAGAAATATTCGCGGATATTCACGTTTGTACGATGGATTTTAATTTCAAGAAATTTACATCCGATGCCGCCGCCGTATTCAGTCGAGCGGTCCAAGTAAGTTTTATTATTTACCGTATTTATTTCCAAAATTCTCTGTGATTCATATTCGGAAATTCTTCAGTTCACCGAAGAGAAATTGGGCAAAGCGGAGAAGACGGAATTGGATGCGCATTTCGATAGTTTATTACAACGAGCCGATAAGACGGAAGATCATACGAAACGAATTTTGGCCGGCCTAGAAGGTTATCTTCAACCAAATCCGAGTAAGTACATGATTTTTTTGTATTTCTGCATTTTATATCTGCAAATTATACATTTGCACGGCATAATATTAGGCGCGTTTCTCAAATTTTTCTTCCTATAATCGGCTGGCGCACGAGCGAACAGCTTGTGAAATTCATTGGCTATCGATCATGAATGTAAAATTATCCTTTTCGAGGAGATCTTTTGCTGCCCGTGGGCTAAAGACTCGCTAGGAAATTGAAACGAGGCGGTTTTTGCTGTCTCGCGTGTATTTTATGCCCCGAGTAGTACTTATTTTTACTCGGGGGCGTCTAGAATACCCGATTCATCGGTGGACTTCCACGTTACGGCACTCGTTTTCCATACAGCCTGGGGTTCAGTTGACGAATACTTGACCGTTTAGTCCTAAAAAGCTCCCTTTTTGCTGCTTTATTGATCGCGGAAGAGAGGCCTCGATGCTAGCCGTTTTAAGGCTGAAGTTGGGCAAAGCACGTATAAGCGGCATTTTTCCTATCCCCCATCGGCATTTCTCGTATGAGGCCAAAAATTTTATTGGCTATCTTTCTTGAGGCTAGGTAACCCTGGTGCGTAAGCTTGAGGGGGAAATAGCTTGTGCGGACGTTCTGCTTTTCGTTAATGCTTTTTACTGGCAATCCTTCCTCTGTCCTTTGGCCGGGCTTCAAAGAAGAGAGGCCGATGTAGATGAATGACTGCCATGAGAGCTGCGTAGGTTGGTGGGGGTTCCTTCCGCCAGCCAAGCCGTATATGGGCTTTTCGTCGATCGAGTTCTCTCTCGTATTGTACAAACGGGGGCGGTGGATGAACGGAAACCGCCAATGTCGGTTTCGCTTGCGTTAGTAATTTCAATATTGCCGATGCACGTGGCAGAGCGTGGAAAGATTGATGGGAAAGGCGTGAGAGCCCTCAGATGTCAAGGAAACATAATGCATAACATGTATGGAGCCAGGTGGCTTGACAAAAGCGTAGCAGGCGGAATTGCACAGTTGAAATCTTGCTTGAGCGCGTAATAAATATTCGCAATATACTTGCATGCTGCAAATTGCAAGGCATTCATCGAGCATGCATAGTATTCATGCACAATAAGAGCTAGTTTTGCTAACGAGTTTTCATTTTCAGCTGTACGTATGGAAGAATTCTTCTACGAGAAATTGGAACTACGAAAAGAACATCGTATGAACAATTTGGAGGCCTTGGGCCAGGCGATGACGGAGGCCGGAAACGAATTCGGGCCTGGAACCGCATATGGTGAGCAATCAGATTAAGGATGGCACCATGCCCTCCTCCTGTGACCAGCGAACAATATCCATGTTTCAGGTGGCGCGTTAATGAAAGTGGCCGCGACACAATTCAAATTGGGCTCGGCTGAACGAGAATTCATCGCGTCATCCGCTGCCAACGTTTTGACGCCATTGAAACGATTCCTGGAAGGGGACATGAAGACGATTGCGGTAAGAATGAAGCTTTCAGTATATTCGCCCTTTAACGCGGTCTCTGGTTTCAGAAAGAACGGAAGATCCTGATGAACAAGCGGCTAGATTTGGATTCGTGCAAGAATCGTCTCCGCAAAGCGAAGTCCATTGAGACGCAAGCTAATGTGAGTATTTACAGTCCAAATTTGCGCTCGCATTTGGGAGCACCGGCGTTTGACTGGGCACCGCTTATGCTATTAATGAAGCAGCTTGCGAAGGGAATAATTTCTGGAATAGGGCAGAGCGCGTAGGATAAGGGAGGGCTGTTGAATTTACATCATATGCTAATGCGTTTCGCAAAAGGTGCTGGATGAAAACACTGCCACCGTTTAGGCAAAGCCCGCAGCTGGTGGATTAACAGTTGAACAAGTAACTGCTTGATGTGGTAGTAGCCCTGTTCACTCTCTGTTCAATAGTGTTTGTGGATATTGTGCGCAGTGTCACAAAATTCACTGAAAACCCCAATTGACCGGACCTATGTTTCAGGCTGAAGCGGATCTTCGAGTGGCGCAATCCGAGTTCGACAAGCAGAGCGAAATTCTGAAGCTTCTATTGGAAGGCATCCAGACGGCTCACGTAAGAAAGTTTGCCTACATTTGCTTTATCATGAAATTATGGGTATTCCTATTTCAGAATAATCATCTGAAATGCTTGCGGGATTTCGTCGAGGCGCAGATGGCTTTCTACGCCCAGTGTCATCAACATATGGCCGATTTGCAACGCGAATTATCCGGGTAAGGATTTCCGCATTGCACTTTTCGCATATTGCGGTGCAGCAGCATGGTATATTCAGCAGTATAGACTGCTGCGTAGAATTTTATGTTGCATTTGGTTATATATGCATCTGTTCAATGCAAGATTTGCTCGCATTGACTTCCAATTATTAACGTAGTCCCTTTCGTTTCGTTTATTTCAGTGCACTTAGTCGCGATACCGGCTTGGAATTGTATCCGAACGTCACCGGCAACCATACGGCGTCCAGCAGTGCGGGTTCATTACAATGAATCGTCGCCCACCACATTCGTCCGCATTCTGTCTGTGTATATTTGGAAACCAGTCGGGCGCGTCCGTCTTCAGCAACCAAATATCGCTTTTATTTTCCTGCGTATCATTATATCCGATCGTAGTATTCCTAAGTTTTCCAGTAAGTCTATTTTCTGTTGTCTTTGGTTAGCATTCTGGCACCGTATCATCGATGCGCTGAATATCGGTGTGAGAATTCTAATGCGATCTTTTTTCAGCGTTCTGTCGTTTAATCAAATTCAAGCAATGGCCTCGGCTCCGGGAAATTATCGTCAAAATGATCAATCGTCTTCGCTGGCATCATTATCGGCTGTATCGTCCGCCACGTCTGGCAACGGAGCGGCATTCGACCTCAACGACGTCGGCACGAAACGGGCCCATGTTCTATTCGATTACGAAGCCATACATCCGAGCGAGATTTCCTTGCGTAAAGACGAGGTATGTTCGATTTATCCTCGTCGTTGGATCATGTATGCAAAAGGTGGGGGTTGACCCCCAGGCCGAAAACTTTTAGAGAAAAATGCATGTCTGACCCCTCCCCCACCCAAAACTCAGGAAAGTTGCGCAATTATTTGAATTTTTGCCGAAAATTGCGCAATTTTAACCAAATTTTTAAAAATTTGGATGGAAAATTTGAATTTCAACCCCTCCCCCACCCGACCTTGTGCATGCATGCGTTGGATTAGCCTGGATAAAGATGAGCATAATTTCAGGAAATCATCGTCTATCGGTTGCCCGGTTTGGATCCGGATTATATCATGGCGGAGAAGGCGAATCAGCGTGGTCGTATTCCACTCTCGTACATTGAAATTCTTAAGTAATACGGTAGGATATCAGAAGATGATGAATGCAAATGGCGTCGTTGATCATTTTGGACGTTTTTCCATGCGAGTATCGGCTGAAATTCTAATGTGCAATGCGTGTTTGGTTTTTTGAATTTTGTAATTTGCACGTGGTCTATGCAGTAATTCGTGTTAGGCTAAAAGTGATTTTTGATATTGATCATATTTTTTTGTGCATACTGTAGAGGCTGGAGATTTCTGAATCTATGCTTATTAGCTGATATTGTATCATTTTGATTTGAAAATTATAATGACTGAAGAATAATTGACTGATTATTCCGAATGAGGCCTTCGTGGCTTGAGTTTTCTCTTGATTTTGGAATATGATGATATTGCGCAATTTCTGTTCGACGCCCATCCATCGAATTGGCGGAGGCGGAGCTTCTGATTGGTCGGATGTCGTCACGCGTGGGTTGAAGGCGGAGCTTTCTTCCGATTGGTCGGATATCGTCGAACGCGGGTTCGAATCCCACCGCCGGTGAATTTTTTGCTTTTTTTACAGTACGCCGAATTGGAAATCATGTTTTCCCGAAGTGTTTTCACGGATTCCAGTCGAGCAATTCCCGATAATTGCTCTTTTGAGCGTAGTTTTAACCTATCCCCCTTCTCCGCATGCTAAAAGCAAGGCTTGTGACCGAAACGTGTGGCGTGTATTTCTCATTTTCCTCTTCCCCTCGTAAACAAGGGGGAGGGGGAAGGGAGAGGCGAGAGAAAGCTTCTCATCATAATCCAGGCCTATAGGATATGGGGAAAAACCCCTTCTGGCGCATCGTGATGAGACTTTATTCAATTTCGGAACCGGCTAGTAATGAGATTCGTCCCCATTCGTTCGATACAAGCTGGAAAAAATACGGATCAAGCCTTGTTTGGGGACGAATCTTTGCGCGAGCGTTAATTACTCGATCTCTTCGCAAGTTAATCCGTCGCCTGGGAAATATTACCCCCCCCCCCCCCGTGATAGCCGAGAAGAAGCCTCCAGGGAACGTGTGACATGCTTTCTCGGTCTTTCTACGTGGATCGAGAAAGACAGCTGTTTCGGAACGAAGCCATTTTACTAGGCTTCAAAATTTTTGCATTGTGAACTTGTTCTGGTCGAACCTGTCCCGCCATTAGTTGATCGCTGCCCATGTTTCCAGATCGCGGCTAACAAATAATTGAGTTGGACATTATTTGGTTAGCCAAAAGTCACGAATTCTGTCCATTCGGAAATCCTGAACGTTTTTTTAGCTAATTTATCACTGGGGGATTACCAGATCCGAAAAAGCTGTCCAATTATCCAGTACACAAATGGATATTAAAATCACTTTCATTATAGGAAACCCGAAATTGCGCAATGGCCGATTCCGGTCTGATCATTCAAATTCGATCAATATTCACGCCCCCGAATCAATGCGTACTAAACGCGCCGTCTAATTTGCACTCGATGCGTTCGAGATTCCTATTATTCTTATCCTGCAGCTCGTTATTGATCAGTTTCGTCTGGTTATCGATTTCCTTAGCTCTTTATCCGTTGGGCGCGGAATATGAATTCATGTCGAATACGTACGAATGCCGATGGTTAGCGTGTACGATTTTGATTTGCGGCCTAACCGCTTTCATGTTATTCGTATGGAAATTCGAATCCTTCTATTTAATCAGCTCCGTAGCGGCGGTTTATAATTGCGCGAGTTGCCTGGTGGTAGCCGTTTTTTGCCTAGTCAATTTCTACCGATCATTTTATCAACCGAATTCGAATTCGCGTTCCTCGTCGAGGAGGAAATATTTACAATTAACCGCGTGTATGTTCGTAATCGCCTGTTTATCGTTCGTGATCGGCGTATTGATTTTATTCAAATTCTCCAAATTAGCCGTCTCGTATTATCCAGCCATCTCGTTCGATTCGAAACGGCGGCAATATCTGATCAGCGTGGGGCTTTTTCAATTACCATTCGTGACGTATAGTATTTTCGTAGCCGTCAAAGTGATCATCCTTCGAATCGCGTACGTTCAAAATTACATGATCCAAGAATTAGTATGTTGCGCAATATTGATCGCGTTGATCGTAGTTCAAATTTCGTACTCCTTACGAACCGGTATCGATCGATTGACGTTGAAATTCCTGTTGGCCTTGAACGTGTGTCATACGGTGCAGGAGATATTTTACACGTGGAATTGTTATTACATGTTCTTGCACATTCATTCGAGCAAAGTGAAATTGATCTTCGGACATCAGCAGGATCAATTCTTGATGATTTTGAATTTCCTCGGACATTTTATTCGAGCGTTAACGGCCGCGTATTAAAAAGCCACCGCCATAACCTGATCCCCTCTGCCCTTCGATTTGGATGTAAATTCAGATCGCAGGGCACAAAAAATGACCCATCAATTTAATTTGCTGCTGGATATTTCATTTCTGCTCGGATTTTAATTCCTTTTTGCCCCCTTTCCCAATCATTTTTGCACCTCGCTTCAATTTGGTACGCACGGCTGACGGAATAACGCATACTTTTTGCACGTGATGGAGAATGAATTTCTTTCGTTAGCCGTGCATCAGCAGGAGGGCAGAGGGGGATGAGTAAATTAGATCACCAAGCAAAAAAATGACCCATCAATTTAATTTGCTGCTGGATATTTAATTTGCTGCTATTCAATTTTTCTGCTGATTTTAATTCCTTTTTGCCCCTTTCCCATTCATTTTTGCTCCTCTGCGCACGGCTTACAGAATAAGGCATATTTTTTGCACGTAATGGAGAATCTAAATTCTTTCGTTAGCCGTGAATCAGCAGGAGGGCAGAGGGGGATGAGGTTATGGCGGTTTCAGGTTTACGTCGTATAAATTGATCGTATGGCTCGACGTGCCGTTGATGAGCGCGAAATTTCTTCGATTCGAATTATCACGCGGATTGCGCAAATTGATTTTCGCCTTCTCCGTATCGGCCTTTATTTTAGCCGTCGTTCATATTTTATTAGACGTCTGTTATACGTTACTTTTACATATCTACCGTACCCTGATCGCGTTCACGGGAATCTCCGTATTTTACCTGAGCTTAATGGGAATATCACTGGGATTATTCCTGGAAACGAAGCGAATATTTTTCCTCGTCCTAACAATGGTATTATCGCTTCTATTATCTTCCGTCTCCGTGCACGGTTTATATATATATTTGGATATTTCTTTTCACGCCTTGATTTTCGATCATATGCAGAAATTGGGGAAGGAAAAACGTCAACCTTCGTACATGCATTTTCTCGAATCCTGTTTATCATTGCAATCATTGATTTTATGTTTGGGCGTCGGGATATTCGCGTATCGATTATTGCATATCGATAGCGTACACGATCGACGCGACGGGCGTTTGAAAATGCCCGTACGAATTTTATTTCTAATCGGGATGGTCCAATTGACGTTTACGTGCGTAAATTGCATCGTATTAACGTCCGTAAAAGACGAGATGCTCATATTTCGTCCCATGTTAGCCTACGGTATACTGGATACGATTTCGTCCTTGATCACGTGCCTGATTCAAATCCACGTGACTCGGCCGTCGAATAATCGAGTGGATTACGGTTTATGCGTTCTCCTATTATATCTCTTATGCGAGACATTGTACGCGTACAATTATTTATCCTCCAAAACTAGTTATATCCAATATTTGATCATGTTGAATCGAATGTTCGCCGCTAGTCGAATAATCGATAAGGAGAAATTCATGAATCCGTTCCCCACCGACGATGTGGCGTTGATGATTTGTAGTCATATCTTACAAATACTCCAATGGTTCATCACGGTCTCCAGTCTCGTATTGACTTCCATCGCCTTAGAGATCATGTACGAACAACGAAACGCCTTGATCCATACTCGATCGATCGTTAATACGATTCAGATCGGCCCGAATTCCGGACCGGAAATCAACGAAGCTCACGTGAACGCCGCTTACGATCGAGATACTAGAAGCAGGGAAAAGACGGAAGAAAGGAATTTGCTGGAAAATCCCCATCACCAAAATCAATCCGCTTCTGACGGGGTCGGAAAAGATGAAAATCCATCCACGCATTCAGATAAGGATATCGCCAATGGTACAAATCCCATTGCGTGAGGAAAAACCCAATGCTTTATTTACTATTGAAAATCCATTAATTTATCATGTACGTATATTTTCCTGGACAATGAAGTACGGGGAATCGATTGGCGGTGTCAGAATCAACCGATCACCTCTCGATCCGAAATTGATTATTTTGATCAAATCCTTGAATATTTATCGTATGACGAAGTAAATGTGATTTTTAGAATCAGCATGTCAACATGACCCAGAAAATGTACGTGTCATTCATTAATCACCCGTATTTAAAATATATATTGCCTATCCTCAAGTACACAATATTGTGATCGAGAATTTCCATAAAAAATGCAGACACGGAAGCCTATGTGGTCGTGTTTTCCTATAGTATCGATCATGCTCTACCCAATGATCACGGTCTGATCACTTGGAAATCGATAGTTCAAAAATCGATATTTTGATTCACATTCAGAAATTTGCGCGATAGACGAAAATAAACAACGCCATGGGAATGAGCATTCTTGATCATGCAAAAAAACATGCACCCCTTCACCGATTATGATTTTATCTATTATTTTCGTATGAAGGCATACTGTAACCGCTTATCACGGATGCCCGGTTGGGATTTTTCGGTCAATGATTACTTTGTAAACAGTATATTGATATGTATTCCTATAAAACCGACCATGCTCTAACTTTTAGCGGAATAAAAATTGAGCGATCACGCACCGATCAAAAATCGATAATCGGTGATCAATTCCGTGATTATTGATCGGACGTCAAAATGAAAGTGATTTTTGGATTCTACGTATCTTATTACCCCATAATTGATGCTTTTCACGCGTCCAAGGCATCGATTGATCGAATTCTAGTCGATCGAAACAGTCGAGGTATACTGTAACCGTTATCAAATAATCGGAGACGATTTTCGGAGACCAAATAATCGTGTAGGCGATATGTAGTCGATTATGATTCCGAATTACACGATTATTTGATTGAAATTGAAATACAATTCGGATTCAAATGAATGAATCGTGATCACATGATAAAACATTGAACGCACATAAATCCATACACGTAAACCCGTCGAGGGTAAGAAAAAAGCATAGCTGAATTTATCAATATATAAAGCGATATCACTCTTGGTGCGTACGCGGAGACGCGGAGTCTATTCTTCCATCGCCGCCAATTGCATCCGCGATCATGGGCGATCGTTGATCCGATTCGTAGCTATTGATGGCACGACTCGTGGACGGTTCTCCGATCGATTGCGAATACGCCGCTTTGCTTATGTTCTCCAATCGCTGACGTTGGAATAATTTCCGTTTATTCGCAGGCGGGCCTGAAGAAAGGGAAATTATTGATGCAAAATTGCGCAATCTCAAGAATGTTTCACAATGCGGAAACATGATTGAGGAAATTGCGCAATCTCGGGGCCATGCACCCACGTCAAGAACTGAATGCGAATGTTTCCACTTACCGATAAAACTCAAGAGCACCGGTAGAAATACGAGCCCGTGCAAGGCTCCGTACAAGACGATTCCCAGATACATTCGGAAATAGAAGATCTTGAAAATCTTGGAATGACTGAATCCGAGCACGACGATACCGCCGAATTTGGTTAACGTAATTCCGCTAAGAACCTGAAATTCGGAGAGATTCGTTCACAATGCGATTGCGCAAGAAAAATCAATCATCTTACCGAGCTGCCCATGGTTGATAGAGATTCTTTCGCTCGCTCGATCCTGGTCGATTCGACGCTAACCGCGAACGAACGCACGATGTGAGCGCAGAATTCCACCGCGATACCGATGGCCTAAAAATAGGCCATTTTTCAAATTCCGATCTTCAACGATCGAATACTCATCCGCTGCTTACCATGACCAAATTCACCAAAGCGATGGCGTTGAATGGAATATCCCACACGTACATTAATCCCATCAGATCGATCAAGATCATGGCGATGGTGATCGAAATCATGGCGCCGGACCAGAAATCCAATCCGAGTAGAATCGTGGCCACCACGAATATGGAACCGATCGATAAGCACAATTGCATGATCGCTTCTCGTACCACCGTTAAATATTGTTCGTAGAAAACGTAGAATACGCTGAAATGAAAATCAACCATTCAATATTCAAATTTGCACGCTAGCTTAGAAGCTAGCAGTAGAAATTTCGAAAACGTACCTGTACGGAAACACCGACGCGTCCTTCGACGCATTCGCTTGTATCATGGCCGTAATATTGTCCGAGATTTGCCGGGCGTTCTTCAATGCGTTGACGAAATCCGCCGACGTTTTCAGCACCGTATGATAGGTCATGAAGTACGATCCGTCGATGGATTGATTCCGACCGAAATTCACGGCTCGACCGTAAGCCGCGTGTCCACTGAAAATTCGGATCTCGTAATCTCCTCAGTCGTAAATGTCGAACAGGAGCTTACCCTTTTGAACAATTCAGGCCGGGATTATCGATTAGGAAATCGTCGATGAATCGATCGAAATCACGTTCGGATGGTCGGCCTTGCTCTTGATCCGCGTCGCAAGAAACGCACGACGAATTGGACACTGAAATTGGACGATTCTCTCTCGATCCGTGTGAATCGCGAAATTAGAAGCCGCAATTACCTGTAGCAGGGCAGAATGTATCCGTTCCATTATACAATCGACAGCAAGGCGGATTTCCGAACGGTCGTAACCAATCGAAGTAATCGTCCAACCAACTAGATACAGGATGAGCAACGTATGATCTGAAAAAATCCAGTTCTTTCTACTCAATCAAAACCTCATTCGTCTTACCTGTTCTTCCAACGCGATGCCGCGTAAACTTGACCGTACAATGAATCTTGGTAGCATCCGGCACTACCGCACAACGGATTCTGCTTCGAATGATCGCCGTATTCGTACGGACCTTTGACGACGAAATACACCGGCGGACCGACGGCCAGAAATTCCGACAGGGCTTCGAAATAGTGTAGAACGTAAGAATCCTGAAATTCGCCACGATTAGCTGATGATAAATTTAATATGGCATTGGACACTTACGTCTGGCATGGATAACGTCTGGTCCAGACCAACTTCGATCCTATGGATCGTGGCTACGGACGCCCAGAACCATCCGATAAAGACGATCATCTGAAATAAGCACCGATTAGTATGCGTGCATGCATTTGGAGATATAAATCCAACTTACCACAACCACGCGCACGGGTTTCCGAAGTAAATTGGGCGTATAGTAATCCCTGACCAACGTGTACAGGAATCCATCCGAATGCGCTTCTTTCTGGACTGGTAATTGAACGCAACAGCATACTTCCAACCGACCGGTCTGCAAAAAAGGGAGATAAACTTTGGATTCGAAAATGAATTGCGAGCATAAAATTACCTCTTCACGCTTCACGTCCAACGTGAACAACGCCAAGAAGCAGGTGATTTGAAGGAAGAAATCGAAGAATATGGCCATGGCCGCGTAAAGCGAGAATATCTTGACCGCTGGCATTGATGAGAGCGATCCTAAAACCGAGATTTGAATTCTCATGTACCAATGAAAATGTTCCTTACCCAAAAAGAAGCAGACGCATTCGGATAAACTCGAAAGCATCATGCTCGGTATTACTTCGCCGCAAATACGACCGATACGCTCCTCCGTCGATTCCTGATGCCGAGCGCGATCTCTCTGGAAAAACAGGCATTTCCGATGTTTTTAGAAATCCACCCATTCGAGAATCGGCTTACTTGATACGCTTGTACGAGAATAAATATATTATCCACGCCCACGGCCAAAACCAAGAACGGCACCACTTCGACGATGATCAACGTGGCCGGCACTCCGCAGAACGCGTAAAATCCGACCGAACTCGTCACGGATAATAGTACGATGATCACGCCGGCCAAGCCCAAGACGATTTTGGTTTTCACCTGAACGAAAGCTGGTTTTTAAACTACGAATTGGCCAGTAAACGGTCCATTACTTACCATCAAATACCGCAAATCGTTGTTGTAGACTTTGTATTGACCCAAAGCGAAAGCGATGTAAACGAACATGACCAAATAGCTGATCAGGATGGTGGGAATATCCGATTGGCTTTGCCGTTCGATCTCGTCTTGAATCGACCGTTCGGCGCTGAACGCGATGGTCATGTTGGGCGTTTGCGAAGCGTATTCTTTCATGAATTCGATAAACCTGAATTCGGAGACCGTTAGAACCACCTAAGCTAGCTAGCACAATTCAAAACGGCTTACCTCTTTTCCCACGCTGCGGCCAATTCGTTATCTTTCGGATCCAAGTGATTGTTGACCACGAACGTAATCACCAAAGCCGTCGCGTTCGTGTAAAAATCGTCGGCGCAATGAGTCACGATTTCGTCCTTCTCCGTATCGTTCGTGGTCCAACAATACGCGCCGAATCCGCCCAACACCACGTACGGAAATATCGGACCGCCGAATTCCGCCATACACGGTTGGTGGCCTGGCGTCGAATCGGCCATTTGAGTGGGAGAGCTAAAATAATGAACACATTTTTCATGGGCAAGTTTTGGGGGGGGTTTGACCTTTGACCTCGCTAGGCCGAAAATTTTTAGAGAAAATGCATGTCTGATGACCACTCTCCCAAAATTCAGAAAAGTTGCGCAATTATTTGAATTTTTGACGAAAAGTGCGCAATTTTGACCAAATTTTTTAAAAATTCGGGCACTCCCCCACCCGACCTTTGCACATACATGAAAATAATGACCAAAGAGACTCACCCGAAGCAGGATCGCAAATGCGTCAGATAATCTGAATCCGGATCTCCCATAATATCCAGATGCGTGTAATCGATCAACGAATGGTTGTTTTGAAAATAATTCGTCACGCTCATTATTGTACATCCCGTGTTGTCGGGTGCCATTGGTTGGAAGCAGATATCCTGTAGCTTGACCGTCCTGTTGTTGACGACCACTTCGAGATCCGCGATTTCTTCTTGAAGGCGTAGGACCTGAAAAAATGGACCGCTTAGGCAACATCGCCGCCGAATGCTCGAATTCTTACTCGATGCAGTAATTCCTTCGCGAACACTGGCCCGTAATACCAATCCTCGCCGGTTTCTCCATCTCGTGCAACGAATCCGGACTGGTTTCGAGGCAGCAATATGATTTGTTCCGTACGATAAAACGGTCTGAAATTAGAGATTTAGGAATCCGAATCAACATTGCCATAAAGTACTTACCCGAATTTCTCGTCGAAATAATTCTTCTCTAGCCTAGCGCGGCTGCTCGGAGACGACCACAATTGCACCGGATCCGTTGTAACGTCCATGAAATATAATCCGCACGTGCAAACCGAGCTGACGGATATTCCGAACGCCAATACGATCCACGGTCGACGGACGCATATGCGGCCCCAGGCGGTGAACGTCGATTCCAATTTTCGTTCCATCCAAGCTCCCGCGCGTTCCCACGCGGAAATATCTTTCTCCGTAATCGGAGCGGCGGCCGCTCTGGTCGTCGCCGCGGAATCGGCCAGTCGAATACGTCGACTGGCGACGAGTTCGTGCAATAAGGCGGCCGATACGATCGCGACGAACGTAATGAGAAATATTAGAAGCGCGGTGAACGTCCAGCAATCCAAACGGCCCACGTTGCAATGCCCTGAAATGCGAACTTATCAATACGAGGAAAATTGAGAATCTTGAACTTACCTTGCTGAGGCGCCGGATACGGAGCTACTGGCGAACACGATTCTTGACAATCTTGGCAACTGCACGGCGGCGACTGTTCGTCCGGAGCTCGATTGCACGGAACCATAGTGCCGTTTTGAGGAATCAATTCGCCCACGTGACTTTCGTTGTGGCGTTTAAAATCGATCCGGAACGGAACTAGGGGATTAATGCTCGGATCGCCCATAAATTGAAGCCAAAGATCGACGGTGCATTTATCGGCCGGTCGACCGCAAACCACGGATAACGCCGGTTCATTAGTGCCGGGAAATTGGACGTTTCGGCACGAATTGTACAATCCAAAGACGAAATCGTCGGTTAGATGATATTCGATACTGTCCACCGTCGGCGGCGTCGAGCGGGTGACTTTGATGAATCGAGATTGACTAGGCGAACACGTCGATTGGCACCATAATTGAAGGAAATTCCTCGAACACGACGGGCATCGGGCGAATACTTGACGCGGAAGATTCATGTTGATTTGAAAATCGCGCAATTGAGCGCCGTCGCAACATAATTTCGGATTCGAATCGCCTGAAAAACGAGCCAATCTTTATCCCTTTACAATTCGGCCCAAAAAACCTTACCTTTGACTAAATCCGGGCATAATTCGCGGACGATTTTCAACGCATCCGTATCGTTCAACGCTCTCGCCGTCCCGTTATAAATGCAATTCAATTTATCCGAACATTTTCCGTACCAAATACAATGGCCGTCCGAATTCGGCTGATCAGCGTGTACAGTCCGATGAATCGATTCGTGGCCGATAATTTTAGCGTCCGATAATTGATAAATACAACCGATAATCACGGTCCAAATTAGTAATGCCATATCCGAATAAATGGATTTCCTCCCGGGGGAAGCTGAAAGAAAAGATGAGTTATTCAAAGTGAATAATTTCTGACGAATCACGCCAGATGTATGCGAGGCATACATTTTCATTCATCAGCAAAAACTGGTCGCCGATTATCAACGAGCCAGCCTCCAAATTGTAAAAACAGGTAGAACATGATGTTTTTAATAAAGCTATTTCTCAAATGACTGATAAGAATTCACGGCCGCAGTCAATAAACAAGATCAGGAGATCAAGAAATCCTGATCTATCCTCATAAAATTGAACTTTTCGACGAAAGGGTGTGCAAAAATAAAGGGACATCGAATTTTGGCAACTTCTCGCCAGGCGAATGCCAAAAAGTTCCAACCGTTTTGGAAATTCCTGCACGTGATAATCGAAGGTAGCTTACTTTCGAAGCGCCTAACCGAGAATAAGGCTTCTCCGGAAAATAAACATAGCCGGCATTTACAGCCACGGGTATTCGCGGTATTTTTGCAATTCTAATCGAATCCCCACCCGATCTCAGCCGTTTTTGCTAAAACAGCTGGGCGATCATAGGCGGTAATCGTGAAATTTATTCACGACGGCTGATCATACGCGCCTATCAGGATTAGTAAATGATAATCTCGAAGTAGATGAAGCTATCTGAGAATTTAGGTAAACAGTGATGAATAAGGATGTGATTCAGAATAAAAACACTGCATTGCAGTGGAAAAATCTGGGCCTGGGAAAAAACCGAAGAAACGGCAAAATTAGCATCAAAGATGCTGCGAAAATTCCTGAAAGCTCGTAATTAGCTAATCCGATTACGGCTAATCGATCTCACGGAAATCAGCTTTCAATCCCCCGAACAAATTTTCATTCGTCGTTTCATTTTCCAAAAGTTTTCCAAACAAAATTTTCCCATAAAGGCTATCCTATACTTGCTCCGG
>JAQIWJ010000128.1:0-33602 GCA_034695185.1 Discolaimus major
ATCAACTCGCAAAACAGGCGCGACCGTTCGCTGTGCAATGCAAGAAATGAGAATGCGGCTGTGGTATGCGAACATGAAGGAAATTTCCAGGCGCGTAGGCGCTGCTTTGAAGGCAGTGCGAAAAATTTCGTGCATTCTTCAACGTATGATCATGATGGAATCGGGGTAAAGCAGTGCTGATTATGAATGTTTGATTTGAATGATCCAAAATCAAAATTATCTTTCCAGTCAAATGGCAATTTTACATGTTTTACATCGCAGCATGATTTGGATGATATATTTGCAAAACGACTATTGCCAGGTAGATCTGGCAAATCTCACTGCCCCTCCTTGTTATGCTGGGCAGGGCAAGGGGAGAATGCTTGTATGAATCTGCAAAATTATGTCAGGAATCGATCAGATGTGATCAGTGCATTCGATTTGGGTCTTGCATCTGATTTTACCAATGCACATCCACCTGTGCTGTAAATTACAGCACAGGAAATGCATATTTGGATCATGATAAGCATGCTTTGATTGATAAACTTCCTTTACTTTCCAGTGATTCCGTGAAGTCATTATGAAGACTATGGGTCAGCTTCGATCAGTACATGGCTCTTTGCCATCAATAATTTTTCACTAAACATGCATACGCATTTGTGCTTGCATCCAATAATGGCTAGCCCTGCAACTTTTTCACACGGCTGCCCCTTTCAGTCGGTTGCAAATGAAAAGCCGCTTTTCGACGTTCTTCACTTTGCTCTGCTGCTTGCATTCGATCGATCCTTCTCTTCGGGCGTAGGAAAATATATGCGAGGCCTTTTTACTGGTTTCCTCCGTATTCAGTATATGTACGTACAATAACATGCGCACCTCGTCTTGGCAATTTTCCTCACACTCGTTTGCTGAGGGAGTTTGGGAAAAACAAGTTCTTCTGCATTTCTTCTCTGCATTTTTTTCATCTATGAAAATGCTGATTACCTTACGGATATCGGATCCAGTTTAGTTCCATGTTATCACTCGTGTTTTCGATTGGTGGTGCCATGTAAATATTCAGGAGGATATAAACCCTTTTAATTTTCGGGATTAGTATAATGAAAATTGGTCAAAATCCGGGGTGCTAGCAGGAATCGAACTCTGCTGAAGCAGGCGTACTGCTGCAGCACTACGTCTTGCACAATATTTAGCTAGAAACACGCGTTTTCCATTGTCTTGGATATTAGTAATCTTGGACGGATCCAAGGAAATTTCCGATGTACTTCAAAAACTCCTTACCCATGCCTAGTTATAAGTTTACTGAGAAAACATCTAATGTATTAGGCATATCTAATCTCACCCTGGTATTTTTAGTGACGATGCTTGTGTTTATTTTTCGACTAAGACGTCGATAATCTCATCGGGTGATCATATATTGCATTGTATTTATAATTACTGGACTCTTCCTAATTTATTCCCATCCGAATATGGATCCACCTACTACGGTCAGTGGGAAAGCATCGAAAACATGTCGGGTCTCGTTCGATTCGGGTGTAGGTAATAATTCGCCGCCGGAATCGTCGTTTATGACCGGTATAATCCCTTCGTCCATTGATCAATGCGAAGACGCATTGGAGAAAGGGAATATTGAAAAAATCTCGTCGCCGAATGAAATTTCTGGAAGACGCTTATGTATTGATCAAGATGACGTAAATCCATCCTCCTCCTCATCCGGATCATTGACGGACGAACAGGCCAATTGGGATTTGGAGAACGGTTACGTGGTAGTGGGAAATGAGAGGCGTCGTATGAGTAACGCGGTCAATGCGTTGGATTTAGAATTCTTTCGTAAACGTAAACAAAGCAATTCCGGTGATCGAACGAAACGAGCTTCCACCGGTGGTATCGGAAGTTTATCCACCTTAACGCCTAGACCGAGTGTTGGGCATTTGGGATATTTCGCTCATCCGATCATGAATACGGAGAGTGGAAATTCTAGTGCAGCAGTGGTTCCGGATGGTATGTGAATATTTGGATTACTGTAGCTAGAGCAGATGATGATTATCACTTCGTGCAACTGTTGCGAATTCGGCACTGATCTGTACTGATTAGGGAGTGATCATTTCGCACAGAAATTTATCTATGCCATGCCAGGAGTGATCATAATTCAATCTCGTGCAAATATGATCAAGTGCTCTGTACAGTGATCACCAATCAATTTCTCTGTTATCAGTTCTGATCACTCCAATCACTGTTATCAGTGTCAATATCCCATCCTATCTGATCATGCAATTTTGCTGTGATCAGTGGATGATCACTGATCAGTCAATCCTGATAAATTAACAAATATCCCACCATGTCTGATCATACAATTTTGACCAATTTTGCCGCCTATCAATCCTTGATCAGTGGCCGATCACTGATCAGTCACTCCTGATCACTAAAAAATCGCGATTTTTCAGGAACCCCATTCGATGCGTATTGGCCAGTGACGAGTACGGAACAGATAATGACCAAATATACGTACAAGAATCAATTAGCTCACGGTATTCAACGTATGGATCATGCGTTTCCGTATTTGAACGTTCCACCAAGCGGATCGACCAGATGGCGAGACAGTATTTTACACGGTTTGGATCAATTGAATAGTGCAGTGGAAGACGCTTGGAGAAAACAATCGATCGGTTCTGATTTAGCTGCAGGTAAAGAAAGTGTGTGCACCGGTATTCTCAACTCGAAGATCAGGATTAGATCCGGATCAAGCAATGTCATACATAACATTGGACGGATCCGATTATTTTAATCCTGATCCAGAAGATGCGAATACCAGCCCTGATCTCCAGTTTTTTTAAAGGACCCCCAAAATTATGATAAATTGGGCCCAAATTGAGCCATATCCCATTTGATCACCATGGCCATTTCAAAAATTTGAATCTGCATTGCACTTGCTGAGCAATAAAATGCTCCAATCATTTCAGGCATGGCTGATCATTTACGTAGTACCGCGAATTTGGACGCTTTATGTCGTTTATTCGTGGACGATACGTTCGCATTGAGGAAAGAATCCGGGAAGACGATTGAGAATTATTTCTCCGATCGAAATCGAGATTATATTTTACAGCAACCGTGGTTCAAAGGTGAGTGTTTCGAGTATGTTTTCGAGGGTCCAGAATGATGGCCATGTCCAGAATGGCCCTTTGGTGACCCCAGGGATCACCTCGAGGTGACCCCTATTCAAAATATTCTACAGTATACTTCAGTTTCAGAATTCCTTCACGTATTATTATCCGAAGAGACCAAAGATGGACAAGTCGTGGACAGAGAACGTACCCGGTTAGCCACTTCCTTATTGGAATCACTGATTCGTCACAGCGCAGACACGTGTCAACGTATCGTGGACGCTGGCGGATTGGATTTTCTACTACGAGTCTGTCGACGAGAATGGGAAATCGGCGGAAACGCTAAACGATCCGATACCGATTGGGAAACGCTGAGAGACGCGGCGTCGGCTCTTTGCAATTTGGCCGTTTTGGGCGGTCGAGACGTGAGAAAAGCCATGGTCGAACGGAACGTACCGTCTTGGATGTTCGTATTACTGTCGCACAAAGATATCCGGATTCGATATTACGCGTGTTTAATCGTCTGCGTCATCGCCAGTGAATGCGAATGCGAACAAGCCGTGGATCATTCTCAAACGCTACCATTGGTCAATACGTTCCTGCAAACGTTTGAACCAGCCGACGTGGCACCTTTGGATACCAAATATCGGTAAGTTACAGTATGCCAAAGATATGGCAAAGCTCCTGCCAGGTCACATGACTCCTAGACCCATTCAATTGATTTGATTTTGATTTACTTTATCCAAATGCAAAAAATTCGCATTTTCTTTCAGATCAGGCAGAAGTAAAACCTGGCTCATTGCTATTTTACCAATGATTCGATCCAGTCGACCAGAAGCGCAAGCGTTGGCATGCTTCCAACTGGCCAAAGAAGCTTGCCTTCGGAGAAGAGAAGATGGAAATCAAGTAAAGATAATTGCGCACTTGATTTTATGCATGAGCGGATTATTTCAGGATAATTTGCGTATATTCGACGAAATCGGTGCATTGCCGATTTTGAAAGAGATCACCAGTTTACCAATGAATCCGATGGCGGCTAATTACGCCGAACAAGTTCTACGCGTGATCGGAGAAGTCGTGCCGAGGAAATTGACTCAATCCATACCCATATGGACTGTGGCTGATGTGGAATTTTGGGTTACGCAGGTAAGAGATTCCGATTTGATTTTTTTTTTGAATTCACGTTTGAATGCAATCATCAGAATTGGCCGATCTTACATTTTTCAGATCGGTTTTGGTGATTATGCGTCGCAATTTGCCAAATATCGAGTGGACGGTGATCTTCTATTGCGTACTAATGAACGATTATTGATCAATGAAATCGGCATGAATTCCGAATACGAACGGATGAGATTCATGCGTGAATTGAGTAGTTTGAAAGTAAGAATTTTGAATCCTAATTTTGAATAGCCATAAAATCTTGACTTTGGCGAGATTAACGGGATTAACCATTGTATTTCAGAAATCGGCCGATTACAGTTGCGTGGATCCAACTCGATTGGACATGTGGATGATGGGATTAGACAAGGATATGTCCGCGTACACGTATTCCATGCTCCTGAACGGTATCGATCGTCGAACATTGATTCACGCCGATGATAATATTCTACGGAACGAAGGCGGAATTACGAATACCATACATCGGATGAAAGTGTTGAATGCCATAAAAGGTGAGCAAATTTCTGTTCCGTTATCTTCGGGCGCTGAAAAAAGTGCGTTTTCAGAAGTGAAACACGTGGACGAATTGGATATCGCATTATTGAGAAAACACGTGGATATATTCATATGTTATCGTCGATCGACCGGAAGTCAATTGGCCAGTTTATTGAAAGTTCATTTGCAATTGAGAGGATATAAGGTCAGGTTTGAATGCGCAATCCTTTCCGTTCCGCAATCCCTGCGGGATTGCACCGCAGAATCCGAATGCATTCGGATTTTGCAATCACGTTTTTCTTCAGGTATTCATCGACGTGGACCGTTTATACGCTGGTCAATTCGATACGTCTCTGCTGAAGAATATTCGGGCAGCCAAACATTTCCTACTCGTCCTGTAAGTGTTGCTTTGATTGGCAATTGGCAAAACAGTCTTGTGTTTCAGGACCCCGTTCGCATTGGATAGATGCGTCGACGATCACGCGTGCAAAGATTGGGTACATTTGGAGGTATGCAATTTTGAATTTACTCTGATCAGTCATCCGATCAAAATCGATTTCAGATTCGTACGGCGTTGGAATTCAATCGAAATATCATTCCAGTACAAGATAAAGGTTTCGTCTGGCCGGAATTGAGTAGTTTACCGGGCGATATTCGTCCGATCGCTTTCTTCAACGCTGTTCAATGGGTTCACGAATATCAAGAAGCGTGTATTGAGAAATTGGACAAGTATGTTCGATTATGATCACAGTGATCAGTCATGCTAAATCAGTCCAATTTTAGATTTCTGAAAGCTGAACACGAATCTCAAGATGCTGTATCATCTCACGTGGCTACGACCAGTGGACACGATTCAGTGGTCACCAGTCCACCGGCTACTAGGAAAAAGTCCAAACATCTGCTCGAATCAGGTGAGCCATGATCTCTGTACTTGCTGCTTAGATTAGCATGATCATTGTTCAGATAACTGATGCTAATTTTGATTGGTTTTAGGACCGTTGGTTATGAAACAAATCAGCGAAGGCGGAGTTTCGTTGCAACGGCCATGTTTGAAGAGGTCGGCTACAATTGCAGCACGGATGGATTCGGCGTAAAAGCATTGATATGATAATGTGATCAGAGAGTAATTTTATCAATTCGGTTATTATTTTCAATGTGATCTTTTTCAATTTTGCTTACAGAGCTCCTGTTACAAATGTTTATATGATGCTGTTACTGTGATGACTATGAACAATAGGGTATCGATCTTATATATTTCACCGTTGATATCATTTGGCATCTGGGATGCTTATTCTGATCATGTCCCTGCTGATGATGACAGCCGCAGGTTCTAGCTCGATCGTATTCGGCGCCGAATCGATGAAAGCAAATTCGATCGGGGTTTCAATTACTCGTTAGCCGTGTCCGAAGTTGCGTTTGGCACTCTGCCAGCTCGTTTTTCGGAAGGGAAGAGAAGACGTAACGTACGTAATATTTCTGCCCGGATTCCGGAAGTTTTAATCGAATTCCTTACGATATTATTCAAATCGAATTCCTGCCTGAATTTATTCCATACAAAATGAGGTTATTCTCGCAACGCTGGCGTTCGGATGGTTCGTTGAAAGTTTGCTGTTGTTATTGTATGATCGACGTTTTATTGGCCATTTTTGGTAAGGAAAAATTTGATATTTTGGAAGATTTCCTATGGGAATAATTGCCTTATCAGCTTTGACTTTCTGGTCACAAGCTCTTTTTCCCCAGTATTATTATCAGAATAATAACGAATCCTCGTTTTTTTTCAGTTGGATTCCTATGCTGGCTCTTATTCTCCGGCTTCGTGCAACCGTATAAAAGAGGATTTTACTGCGACGATCAATCGATTCGACTCCAGTATAAACCGAATTCAGTATCCGTCGGCTTATTACTTACGGTTTCGATTTCGGTGCCGATTTTATTAGTGGTTTGGTACCACACGTGGACTGTATTGATTCCTTTATTACGACGTGATTCTTCCGCGACTCCGGATTCTGGAAAATCCAATGCGTTGGCCGAGAAATTACGATTCTTCTTCGCCACGGGTACGTCGATTTGCGTGGAATATTTCTTCGGA
Source organism: Discolaimus major (assembly GCA_034695185.1). Lineage (NCBI taxonomy): Eukaryota > Metazoa > Nematoda > Enoplea > Dorylaimida > Qudsianematidae > Discolaimus > Discolaimus major. Next base: position 6,817 of record JAQIWJ010000128.1, read on the forward strand.
CTCATGGTCGTGGTGGCGTTGATGCATTTCGGAAAATCGGCCTTCGGCGTATTACGTCCGCATTTCATCGACGTATGCCGACCGAATGCCAGCGTATTCGCGTGCGATCAGTACAGAACTATGAATCAACCTCGATTACGCGCTGGGAATGCGGAATTCGATCAAGAAGGGATCGCCGGGAAGTTGACGGACATCGCGGCCACGTATATTGAAGAACCGTACTGTACGACCAACGATTATCATCGATTGAAAGTGGCTCGGGAGAGTTTTCCGTCTGGACACACCGCGGTGGCCGTTTACGCTAATTTATTCGTATTATGCTTCATACGTGAGCGATCGCGTCGCGGCGGACCGACGATCGGATTCGAAGTACAACCGTCGTCATTCTGTCCGCCGATATTGAAATACGCCTTCGTATTGATCCATATCGCGTGGACGCTGTTCGTGTGCATCACCCGAGTGACGGATAATTGGCATCATTGGACGGACGTGGCTGGTGGAACGATACTCGGATTAGGCGTCGGTGCCGTATTATTCTTCAGAAAGGACAGTGCGTTTAGAACGGGATATTTGCAGGGAAAAGCTGCTGATTATTGACGACCGTTCATTGCAATTAGGGATAATTATTGAGCGTATTGAGATAGGCTGTGTTGAATCTGATCATAGATTTTCATGGACATTAGTGCGGGTTTAGATTTGTATGACCTTTTATTTATGCTCAATTATAAATTACGTAAAAATTCAGTTATAGTCTTTACTGATGTAATGTACTATGTACATTGATTTCTTCGATTTTGATCTTTGCACTGCTGTATAGTATATCGATTTTCAGGTGATCAAAATGATCAGTATCGAAGCGTTGAAGAACTTTCGTCAAATCGGGAAGAAGATCGTTTGCGTTGGACGCAATTATAAGTAAGCCAGTCAGTGATGAATATGTGATCAGAATCTGATCATTCCTCATTTCAGGGATCACGCGGCCGAATTGGGGAACGCATTGACACAGAAACCGTTATTATTCTTCAAACCGACGTCGGCGTACGTGGGGCAAGGGCAGCCAATTAAGGTATCGATTACTGTAGATGCAAAATCGAGGGTGTTCATTTGCGATTTTTATTTCAGATCCCACTCGGATGTAAGAATTTGCAACACGAAGTCGAATTGGGCGTGGTCATTGGTCGTAAAGCGACGAAAATCGATCGAAACAATGCCTGGGATTACGTTGGTGGCTATGCATTGGCTTTGGATATGACGGCTCGGGATTTCCAGGTATGCTTGGATTAAGGTGCAGTCGCAATTGCGAGTGTCTGCGTGGGTGGTCTTGGATCAGGACCATTGAATGCTAGCTGCCTGGGTGGTCCTTGATTAGAACAGTGACCATAGCGAATGCCTGCCTGGAATGGTCCTGGATCAGGACCATTGGTCAATGACCATGGTTAAGCTGCCTGGGTGGTCCTTGATCAGGATAGTGACCACACACGCACATGTCGCGCCTATGAAATTGCGCAATATTCCATTCCATTCCCACTCTGCTCATTCACAGCACTAATCAGGCATCTTCCATTTTCAGGACGACGCCAAGAAACAAGGCCATCCGTGGTTATTGGCCAAAGGATTCGATACCAGTTGCCCGATATCCGATTATATCCCGAAAGATCGACTCCCGGATCCGCACAGCGTCGATATTTGGCTCAAGATCAATGGTGAAATCCGTCAGAAAGGCAATACGAAAGAGATGATCTTCGATATTCCCACCATGCTCGCACACGCCACCCAATACATCACGATGGAACCGGGCGATTTACTATTGACCGGCACTCCGAAAGGCGTCACCACGTTGAAACCAGGCGACGAAATCGAATGCGGCCTCGGCGATATTATCACGATGAAGTTCAAAGTCGAAGATTAGCTATCGATTTCGGATTATTAACGATCGATACTGATTTTATGGGTATTTTTGCAAATTTATAGTACACGAGTCTACTTCACAAGACTGATTATAATGCAATCATGATACAATCGATATTATCGATTATGCTTGAATAGCATGCTCATAACTATCATCGCACTAATGCAATATGATATAAGTGATCATCGAAAGTTGATACAAGAAATCAATTAGATTTCTTCTGATAAGCTTCATCGTCCAATGTACGTATGACGAAATATAAATCGGCGAAGAATACGACGGTAGCCGTCAGCAAACCGGCCCCCAATCGACCAGCGAACGCCCACGGTCCACTCGGATAAACGTACATGGTTCCAAAATATGCGAATACGAACGATCCGACCACCGTGAATAGCATATTGAATAAAGTGATCAAATGCCGATTAATCGATCGAATCTCGCGTCCGATTTCGCTGAGCGGACTTTCTTTAGCCGTAACCGAATCCACATTCCGAACCATATCTTTGTATTCGCGATTGGATTGTTCAGCACGCAGACGTTGACACCGAGCTTCCAATACTGGATTGCGTTCTGGTTTGGGTAATTCCGGAATCTTGATGTTGGATCGGTGCAGAAATTCGTGAATATGGAATGGACGTTCGCAATGGACGTTCAAATCTTTCATTACGCGTTGGACCAATGGGAGATTGTCCACTTGGCATCGTTTGGTGTCCACCATGTTGGATATGATCCGACGTTCCGTGTCAGTGATTTGGACGTTGGATGTTGACAATTGATCTTTCAGGAAGACAATATCGTCCGGATGAATATCGATCGTGATCTCCATTTCTGATTCGGATCTAAAATGACAGACGCATTTCAATTAGCACATTCAAGGCAAAAAATATGAAGATATCACGGCTAATCACAAGCCAATTTCTCAGAATTCACACCGATACGGATGATCCAAATAGTAATTGTACTTCATTCCCAAAAATAACATACAGTAAATTCTAGCATTCCAATGTACTTTCTCATTTGCTCGAATCAAAAAAAACTACAGCTTCTCCTATTTATATACGTCATAGCCTCAGGCAGAAAAAAACAAAGCTCAACATGAATTGATGATTTGGAATATTCTGAACATAGCATAAAGATAAAAAACTTCAAATCAACATTATTATGCGCATAAATTTTCGAGTCATGGAATGAAGCAAGAATCATGTGGCAGTAAATCTTACAAGGCCCATAATATGAGATACTAATGATTTCAGACCCCCAAAAAAACTGCTCAAGACACAAAATCGTACTTCAAAAAAAGATCATGTTGAGGAATTTTTGAAGAAAAACCTGAATTTAGCCCCAGCATTACTGGGGATCTCTACCCGAAAAAACCCAAATTGAAAGGCACGCATATCTTTTTGAAAAATACAAAATACATTTTATATGAACTTTTAGCTCCTGCATTACGACAAAAAAATGCACCTCCTACTTTACAGCTACCAAAAAGGAACTCTTCAAATCTCAAAAACCCAACTGAGGAAAATTACTTACATCTTTGCAACGTCTTCTTCCGTTCCGCATCCATATTGATTTCAGCCACAAAAATCGAAGTCGTGGCTATCTTCCATTTCCATTTCGACGTTCCCTTGATCATCATGAGCACGTCCGGCCGGATGACGACGCCTTTGACTGGTTCCACGCTGACCCAAACGATCGAACACCGAACCACGCTGACCCAATCGATCGAATACGGAACGCCGATTATCGCCATTGTTTCCACCTACAATGAAAACATCAATTATATTCAGCAAGCCAAATCGGGACTGTTAAGTGCTTACCTTGAATAAAACCTTCCGTTTGCAAATGTAATTGCGGATTATTGACCGCCTGTTGATGGATTTCTTCCGAATGTGGCGTCGTCGGATTCGGACGACCGATCATGTACCGGGCATCCAAATATGGCGCGGATTGAGATGAACGGCGTCCACGACGGTATCCACGCCCACGTCCACGTCCACGGCGTTGTTGAACAATAATCTGGTCATTTTGAACTTGACGTCGCATCTGAGGAGTGTTGGAATCGATGCGCACTGTATCGGCGTCTGGATCGTACGCGTGACCTCCATATGCACCAACGTTCGAATATTTGTAATATGGATATGGTCCCGGAATCGGAGCACCCACCATTCTCGATGGCGGACGCATGAAGCTGCTGACTCCGATTGATTGCGGCGCGGGTCCGATGTAAATTGGAGCCATTCCGACGTAAGTAGGAGCCGTTTGATGAGCAGTGTCAGGCGGAAACGAATACATTCCTTCTTGGGCGTATCCACCAGTGTTCCCCGGATTCGATTCTGGACTGCCGCTGGATTCCGATTCCGAATACCTGTTTCCATGAACATTGTCACCGTTGTCTTCGACGGGAGGCCAAATTTTGTTCAAATGGTCACCAATGTCCGGAGAGCCGTTTCGCCCACTCGAATCTTGACGAGTGTAATCGACGTTCGTATAATTGCGACTGTCCACAGTGTTCTGTCCACCCACATCTTGATGATAATACTGACTGTTGAAACGGACGCTTTCTTCCCCGGCGTTTTGAAATTGACCCGTATGATCGGTTAAAATCAACACACGGTCCGGATTTTGCTGATTTTGATCGAATAAACCGATAGCCGTTGAATGATCTTGACGAGGCACAGCTCCAATAATGACCGGAATTGCACTGGAAGTCTCAATGGACGTACTGTCACGGCGCAATGGTTCCCTGGCCAACGTCGGCAAAAAACTATTCACAGTTTGACGAATATTCGACTGGCTGTTCGAAGCCATAGCCGGATTGGCTGCTAATCGAATTTGAGACATAGCAGAATGAGCCGCAGACGAAGCAGCAATATTGGCAGTCGTCGTCGTTGTAGCAGAATTCGGATTTTGCCGATTTTGCCAAATAATCTGCATTTCGGCCTCGATTTCCTGAATTCTTTCCGCCGCTTCCTCTGGAGTCATGGCCAAACAACGAATAGCCATATTCGCGTTCGGAGCTTGCAAATTTCCGGTTGAAGCAGACGGTAATAATTGAGCCGATGGATTTGGACGATTGGTCGAAACGGTAGGAGCCTGGTTGATTTGACGCATCGTTTGATTTTCCGGATTCACCGACGAATGACGATTAGCAATGTTCGTTGAATTTTGACGTTGCAAATTCGCCGTTGAATTGATACGAATTGATTGCCCAACGGGTTCTCGAATAATACCTTGTCCAGAATAGCGGCGATCCGAATTCGATGGATGACGAGAAATAATAGGCGTCGCATTTTGACGTTGCTGATTGCCAATTTCGGACGAAGCTTGAGTCGTTGAATTAGCAGGAGCAGAATAATAATCGCAGCCCGGAATAATTGGACCAGAACCGAAATTGCCGTTGACATTCATATTTCGGCTTTGAGAGGCTTGATTATTGTTAGAATCACTCGACGAAGTATTATTTCCCATTGACGAAACTAAATGTCGTGCACGAATGACGGCGGCTTCCAAATTGAATGACATCATACGATGAATACTGGAAGGAGATTTGCTCCGTTTTATCAGTGAAAAGGGAACTGGGGATGGAATGCAATTTGCAAAATCAAGAATAACTGGATTTGGAAAAGATACGGAATGCAGAGTAAATTTTCAAGAATAACTGGATTTGATCAACCAAAATCAAACAAAGGGAAAATAAGAAAATGCCGAAAAATCACGTCATCACCCGGGTGCGCACAACCTTGCCGTTTACATCAAAATCTGCTTATACCAAAATTCAAATGTACAGTGTGTGTCAAAAGTCAGTACCCTAGTTTGAATTAGAATAACTTTTGATGTAAGCATGCTCTGGACCTGAAATTCAAAATGTAGCATGCTTATGTCAATGCAATTCTTATGGCATCAAAATTGCGCAATTTCGGAAAAATCGATTTTCCGCTCATAGCAGACACTTTTGGTGAATTTGCCATAGGTTTTCTTGGCCATTTCTGCTGTGAAACCTTGCTCAAAACAGGTCTTCACATGCAAGGGCATCTGAAACCGGTATGTAAGTTTGCACTTTATCATCACAGACTAGTTTTTGCTCAGGTCTGCCCACTCTAAAACCAGTTCTGATAAAGACTTTGTCGTTAGCAGACAAATTCTGCAGCAGATATGCATCGAAAACCTATGGCAAATCCACCAAAAGTGTCTGCTAGGAGCAGAAAATCGATTTTTTCGAAATTGCGCAATTTTGATGCCATAAGAATTGCATTGACATAAGCATGCTACATTTTGAATTTCAGGTCCAGAGCATGCTTACATCAAAAGTTATTCTAATTCAAACTAGGGTACTGACTTTTGACACACACTGTACAATCCCCGTTTCACTACACGGGTACGCCTACAGTAACCCAATGAACTAAAACTTGATAAAAACGCATAAAATTCACGCCTAAATTCTCGGTGATCATACAAGAAAATCGAACATAGATTTCGTGTATCGTTCATCGACAAAGGAAATTGGTAAACCATCTTTCGTCAATACGATTGCTTGATGTTGTAAAATTCGATCGGGCATTATTTCTTTACCCAATAACGGTAAATCGGTATTTTTGCTTCCTAATAATGGCAAATCGGCTAGGATCCCGTTCAATTTCGGCAAAACGCATTTCATCTCCCAACCGTCGGGTAACGGACGCCAAAGGAAATTGACTAAACTCGTTCTCCTGTACGGTTCCAATGGTGAAATCACTTTCCCGAACGGTGTATTACTATGATCCAATTCTCGATTCATTTCCGGCGTCAATCGATCGGAAACGTACCAATTATCAGCGATCGATAATACTTTCTCGCCGCAGCTCAATTCTACGTTCCGATATTTGATCGTATCGTTCGGGGATATCCTCAATGCGGTTCTGGCCGCTTCCGGCGGTGCTGGCATTTCGGCGGGGTTCAAAGTTTTCGCGATAATTTTCGGCTGCTCGGATAATTTATGATCACCGCACCATTTTTCCAACGTTTTCGTTGCGCTAGGACTGGCCAGCAAATCGCCGTTCAACGTTTGCAATAATGCTTCCGCTTTCAGCGTTTTCTTCTTCGCGCATTCCGATTCGGAATCATCCCGAGCAGGAGCTGCTGCGGCGGGATTCGAATTCTTGATTCGGAGGTAGATTTTAGTTAATCTCATTTGATCCAAAGTCGAGGACGAGATCGGGTCTTGTTTTAAAGACCCAAAATCCTCGGACGATACGCATCCGTAAATCGGGAACGGATCATCATCCGCGAGTTGGATTAGATGCAATGTATTGTTATTGATCTGATCGATGATCAGAGATGTCGTACTATTGAGTATCGGAGTGATCGCGTAGGATATTGGCAGTTGATTCCCCTGAAAACGTTCAGCCAATTTAGCAACTAGCATTATTAAAATTGCGCAATTTGCGAGTTCAAAATATCTCCTTGAACGAAATCGCGTCGATAGAAGATTGCGCAATTTGCCGGCGGAAGCGTACCTGCTGTTTCAATTTTACCCATTTTACAGCATATTGAGCTGAACATTGAAAAATCACATCCGCCCCTTCGTTCTGATCGATTGCGAAATCTCTATTGGTCTCGTTCACATTGGGCGAAAGGAATTTCGGATCTTCCGTGCACCTGTTCGGTGCAGCGGATGCCAGAAGAAGGCAAAACGCGTAAATTCCATAAACGATCAACATTCGATTAGCCAATGACGACATGATTCGTGTTCAATGAAATCCGCGATGAATGATGGATGTAAGTATCCAATTTATGAATGAAAGCCTAATTCGATGATCACTTTCAATTTGGACGCATCCACTCCGACGTCCGCTTTTCGAATGCTTTTCATTCGAAACCGGGAGAACTAGTTTAATTTACTATCAACCAACGCAAATTTTGCCCTTATACGTACTAGGGTTTTTAGATTCAGAAAAACTACGGTTACATTATGCGTCTACAACAACGCCTGTTCAAATATGGGAAGCTATTTTCGAATGTTAGCTTACCGTCAACTCGTGACGTCATTGCTTCTTATGCAAATGATAAGGACGGAATATCGAAGTTTGAAGTGCCTACCAATTTACACCCACCAAATTGTGTGTGCATGTTCAATGAATACTTTTCATTTACGCCCAATTTGCTATGTGGGCGAGATTGAACACCCATTTTCAATAAACAACGCCTAAATTCAAAATATTTCCGCATATACAAAACATCAAAGCATACCGCCATTCATACGGCTTCATTCATACAGCAATACAAGATGACTTTGCGCAATTTTCTTTCTGAATTCGGAATGACAATAAAAGGTAATGCATATAGGTACATGGAAAGAACACGAGAATCCTAATAAATGTCGAAGTAATTTAGAAGGGAATGAATACTTGGAATGAAAATGTCAGGAATTTCTATGATTTCATTATTTGTCCAGCTTCTTGCGTTTCGATACAGTGGCAGCTTTCGGTTTAGCCTTTCTTTTTCTCGACGCGGGATCCGGTTGCTCGTCTTGGACTGGAACGGTGCTAGGTCCTTCGCCTTCATCATTCTCAGCAACCGGCTGCTCCTGAAATGAGACGAGACCGTTAGATAAAGCATATAAAAAACCACATTTCATACCTGTTCCGCATCTTCAACCGCATCCTCTTCTTCATTTTGATCGTCGTCGCCTTCTCCCGTCTGGCGCAGTTTGTCGAAATCGATGGTGAAATTGCGACCATGATTACGATACAGTTGAGTGAATAATTCCACTTTCGATTTCGCCTTCAATTCGGTTAACCGCTGTTCGAATGTCGAGATGGCGAATACCAAACCGGATACGTCTTTCACTTCACGTAGAGCTTGCCTGGCGATAGCACTGGACTGCTTCTTGCTTCGTTTGGCAGCATCGGATGCTTTGTCCAAGCTCTGAAAACGAACAGGTATCATTTCACCGCTAGCAGCTGTGTCAACAAGCTCACCTTCACCAAATCCACGAATTTGCAAATGATCCGAGTGAAATCCTTGACGTAGAAACCCACGAATTCGACGAATTTGTCAGGCATCGCTCCCATTTTGCTTTGGTACAGCGAGTAATACTGAAATAAAAGAGCAATTATGTACATAAAATACTGATCATCAACGCAAAACAGATAAAAGCCACTTACATAGCGTATAAGGACCGTGGTCGCGTCGAATAAGCCGTGTACCATTTTTATCGATGCTTGAGCCGGGAGATTCGGCAACGCGGACGTAACCAATTGCATCCAAACTTTGGTGATGGCGTCCAAGTTCTCGCAAATTGCATTCTCCATTGCTTCCATTGATTTTCGATTGGAATCTAAAAAGAAAGCCATTGCAGAAAGGTTCTCAAAAGAAAGAACCAGTTCTTACCTTTCCTGGCTTTTGCCAATGCCAAATCGCGCTTCAATCGATCGATCAAAAACAAGCAATCGTTCCGCCAATTGTCCAAATGCGATAATAATACCATCGTTACCGAAGGTGCTGATCGATATGTAATCGATGCAAACGTCGTTTCTGGCTCTGGAATGCCTTCATCCTAAATGAAATATGTGAAGTCAATATACAGAAAAGCCTGACTATGTAAGGAGGATAGGTTATGTTTGGGTTTGAATGAGAAGTAGTGCCAGGTGCAGGAGGAATGTGATATTTGAGATGATGCGTGAGAGTTGAACTTTAGCTAGGAATGAGTGAGAATATTTATGCTGAGATTCGTGTGTTAGTTGGGTGTTAGGAGTCTGGTGATCCTGGAATAAAGTGGTTTTTACAAGGCTTTTACAACTATGCAGTGCTTACCGAATCTTGCAGTTCACCCAAACGGAAGCGGATGGTGCGGGCCAACATCTCTTCCAACTCGCCACTGCGAATCAGACGACGGTGCATGTCGAGGAGTATTTGCCACAGTGACTTCGCGACTGCTGCTTCGTCTAAAATTGCGGTGCTCATTGCAAGGGTTCCTTTGCAGAACTGGAGAAAGACTTACTGATGGTATATTCCTGGCATAAATCCAATAGAAACGTACAGGCGGCCTTGAGATATTTGGTCTCCGGTCCCAGCAGTTTCCAAACGCCATCCAGAATTTTGATGACCACCAGTAACCGCTTGGGAGCATTTTCTTCTTTCTCGCTTGGATCAGGCTTTTCTTGATTCGTACGTCTGGGCGTTGCAATTGCGTCGGCTCGTTTCATGATCAGCTCTTTTAGATGACGCTGAAACATGGACCACCATTGCAAACAATGGTCAGACGAGCATGAGAAAATTTCTTACTTGAAATATTCCAGCGTATGCGGCGAGATTCGCATCCAATGATCCATCGGTGCTTTCATCTCCGTCGTCCATCAGAGCGTCTGAAAGAGAGGGTCACATGTAGTTATCTCACAGGAGAATGGAAAAATTAAACCTACTCCAAATTTGCACTGCTTCGTCCAGCTTATCCGGAAACTGCGAACTGGTAATATCCAAAACCGCCTCGATGATTTCCAACGCGACCACTTTCAACGATGGGCTGTTCAGACCGTGAATGATGTTTTCCGAACCGAGATAGAATTGCATCATTAGCCTGAAACACGAATTAGTTAGAAACTGACAATGACCGAGAATAACGCTCTTACCTCGACAGATTGCAAAGCGTTTCGAAAGCTTTCGACGTATCTGATTTTCGACGAACGGCGACGTCCTTCACTTTGGCCAAAATGAGGTCGAAAATCCATTGAACGAATCCGTCCTTTTCTCGCAAGTTGGTCAGTTCCACACGACGTTGTGGCAATTGATCGCATACTAAATTCTTGACCAAATCCGAGAGGCAGTTCAAATCCAATGCCGACGTATCGAATTTTCCCACACTTTTGCCGCTGGTGATTAGTCTGGTGGCTTGCGACGCGCCGGCCGATGTAGCAGCTTTCTTGTTTTTCGCGACGACTTTCTCTTGGATTAATTTCTGAAAGCAGAATTCCTTCTTTCAGTTGTTCTTGATCAGAAGACAAGCAGGGCTTACCTTTAATTCGCAATGATGATCGTACAACTTCAGCATATCATCCGCCGACGAATCCCTGAAATTTGAACTAGATTGATTCCAGACAAGTATGTTCAATGTGCTTACCTCATATCGAAGAACGACCATACGAATCCGATCAATGCTTCGTACGTAGTCAATAGCACGACAGCTTTCTTGACGTTTGCTTCTCCAGTGGCGTTTGGTGAATAATCCGCCAGTTTATCCTAGAAAAGAATTGGTGAGGCTCTTCATTAGATTAAAAGCTGTGAATACATACCATCTCGAAATCCTCCAAATCAGCCTCAGCCACGCGATGAGTAAAAACGAACAGCAGATCGCGGATTCGAACAATCGTATCGTAATTGAAATACAGCTGACCCTGATCGTCACCATTGGCCAATACACGCCGCCTGTCGTCTTCCGCTTGTTTCAGTGCCTTTCCCAATGCGTAAATTAGCCAACCCTGAAAGCCATTGCGCATGGATACGAAATCCATTGACACAGCAATACATCTGGACTTACGAATGCTTCAGTCGATACCGCCGTATCGTTTGTCAATTGAACGCATTTGACCAATTTGAACGGTGGCTTCACGTCTGGTTTTTCTTCCGCGTATTTTTGAAAATGACGATACAGGAAATCCACAATCGGTTGCAACGTGTTTTGATTCCGTCGGATGATCGAGCATAAACCCTGCAAGATGAAGGTTGGTTATAGTCCATTTCGAAAATAAACATGAACAGATTTGCTTACGTAAAAGAGAAGTTCTTTCAACTCTCCATGCAATGATAATATTCGACGAAGACAGCCCAGAACTTCCAAGCATAACTTTTCGTTATTGGCTCGTTGCGGATTGGTTTTGGTATCGGACAGCACCTGAAACCGAAGCACGTATTATCATAACGCAATAGAAAAATTTTCAATCATACCTGACTGCCATACGTTGGAAAACTATGCCAATAACCGCCTTGGCTGTTACCCGGTTGATTGAACGCATTCAAGATCTTGAAATGCTTGAGGAATAACAAGAATCCACCAACGGCTGTTTTCTTTCCTTCCGAATACCTAGAATAAATATTGCTTCAATAAATGAGGACCAGAAGCATGGTCATTTCCTTACCTGCTGAACAGAGCTTTCTGCAAACCCGCTACCAATCCATCTCTCAGCGTTGGATTCAATTTGACAACCGGCAGCAGAGCTTTCAATAACGGTACGCCGATTTCCGAATCGAGTCGCAGCAGACGGTCGAATACGTTCAGGATTGGCTTCTCGAAAAACGTTACCGTGGCCACACCCCGCAAAACTGCTCCGGCTAGCACTTCTAAAAAGCGTGAACATTTTTTAAAAACAGTCGCCTACTCAATAGCTATTGCACTTACCAATTAAAAATAACGTTGAACCGCGGCTCAATGGTGATGGCGACGCAGTGAGAATCATGTCGAATAATCGTTCCACAATCGGTTGGCGCATTGAGACGTTATCCTAGAACAAAGCAGATCATGCTCAACTAGAAATGACAAGCTAAAAACCATAGACTTACCACGAAGCTTTTGAAAATCATGGATTTTCCAAGCAAGCACGCTTGATACGTAGCCGAATGAACCGATTCCACCGATAATTTTCCGCTGTTCAATACGACGACCTTTCCGAGATGAGAATCCAATAAGGCGAAACCCAATTCATTCAAGCCTTTCATTGCGTATTCCCATCCGAAGCCGATGACGCTGAAAAGTAAACTTACGTTAAGACAGCTTTCATAAGATGAAAGCAACACCAACCTGTTCTCCGCTAAGTTCTTCGTCAGTTTGTCGAAGTCAACCTTCTTGTTCAAATGAGTACGGATGAAAGCCGACGTCTCTTTCTCCTCGTTTTCTTTCAAATATTGCATGATTGTGGATTTCGCTACGTCCAGGGCCTGAAAAAGGAGTACGTGGCCAATCACCATTGCCAATCCACAAATAACTCCATCCATACCTGATTTTTCAAACGCGTTTTGATTTGCGTAACTGCCAACAGAAGTCCCATATTGAACGTCGCTAACATCGCGTAATTCTTCGCCTGAAATTGATTTCACTGCAGATCACAGCATTGTTATACAGTAGCACCAGACCATACCTTGAAGACATTCAGCAATTGACGCATAGCATCGGGATCTAGCTGAACCATGTACATCACGTGAAGAATGACGAGACCACCACTTCGATGCAGCTTTTCCCAATCGGCTTCCCTGTAAAACGAATACGGTCCAGACACTGCTAACTGAATGAACTGTAACAACTCACCCTTCAACTTCGGCTTGATCAGCGGCGACTGAACAGAAGAAGTCGCAGATTCCGTTGAACGCTTCCTCTTTCGGGCCCTGAAACGAACTATTTGTACCAGTAAAAAAACAATGCATTGCAACTTACCTCAGCAATAACCGGCAGTAAATTATGAATGACGTTTGGAACGTTCTCGAGATCCAACGTTGGAAGTGCGTCCATGGTCTTCAACACCACGGCCAGCTTCTCCTCATCAGATAACTCAACGTCCCTGAAAAAAACGCCTGGATGAGCATCGATCACTCAACCAACAACTGCAACATGCTTACTTCAAACCTGCTAAGATGTGAACGATGGATGATGGATGCCAAACGCAAATTCTTCTTTCAGAACTATCCGTCGACGCATTGTTGTCGTCTCCGTTCCGTTGGCAGAATTCTTTTATGAACCGATCCCGCTTTTCTCGTCCACTTGATCCTCCCGGCAGTGTAGCGATCGCCGATAGAGATTGCAATAATCTGGCGAATATATCGACGAATCTGAAACAGGTGGTACTCGATCAAGAATGCAAACGGGCATCAATCAAAAAACACGATTACCTTGATCCGCAATAATCGAGCCCTCTTTCGAATAGTTTCTTGTAATAACCGAGCAGGTCCTCGAGATCCGACGCTTTCAGCGGAACGATCTGCAAGAATCAGCGGCATCAATGTGACGATTGCCATGACCAAATTCTCAAGCTTACTTCGGTGAAAATGAGGCATAGCGTTGCCGATGCGATACGATCTTCCAAATCGCCTTTTCTCAATAAATTGATCAGGACCATAATCAAATTCTTGCGTTTGACACGGCTGGCCAACGTATCCGTCGATAATCCTGAAATAATTCGTGTCAGTTTCCATGAGATTAAGTAAAAATCTCATTCTTACCTGTGAAAATCACGTTCAGCACAGGTAATAAATCGTCCTGCGTTCGTAAGGCCGTTTCTTCCACGGATTGAAGAATCTAAAAATGAATATACCTTGTACATCACAAACCCTCGATCTGAAGAGCAACTTACTACAGGTTCTTCCGTGATCGCGATAAAGCGTTGGATTTCTTCCGCATTCGGATTTGGATTCTGTCGGAATATGGATAATCGTTGCAAAAACGGTGCTGTATTGAACTTCGATGCCATTATGTCGAAATGACACTGGTTCCTGAAATTGCAAGGCATATTCATATGAGCAAAGAGAATTCGCATTTTTCAGATATTCATGGCATAGGCCAAGATATGGTTAAACATTCACAAATTTTGAGAATTCCAAATTTACTAATACTCGTACTTCAAATTCGAATCAAGGAATTAGTCATAATGAAATCAACTTTGGTCATTATTTGGATATCATGGAATGTTTTCATTGGTACCTTCTAAATATCGCCTCTTCAATCTTCATCAAACGTTCATTCGATGATCAACGTGCCGAAATCAGTCGGTTCCAAACGTTGACGGGCGTAGTCATCATGTTCGGCTCGTAAATTATCGCCTTGGACGCCACTTCCAAAACGGCCATGCAATTGAGCAATACTTGCGTACTTCTTGAATTTCTCCCAATTTTCGTACAAAACGTCCATTGCACGATGTTTCAAATACTTCATACCATCGAGTAAATCGGCGAATTGCATAATACTGAAGCAGTCGTCCGGATGCTCCACCACGCGAATCCATAAAGCAGATCCAAAAGCTTCTTTCAACCGCTTTAAATCGAATTGTTCAGTCTCATGAGCCAAATCAATAATGTCGGCCGTCGTTGATAGATTGGCGACCTTGGTGGTTTGGCCCGTGTAGATAAATTCCAAAAACGCCTTCATCGTATCAGGAAATATGCCCAGTATTGGATATGGATATTCGCCTGGCTTGGCATTCGACGCCGGTGGATAACGTAACATGGCCGCTAATTCTTTCGATTGCAATCCGAGAATTCCTCCATGGCAATAAAATGCTGTACCATCTCGCGACGTCAATTTCGCATTCCACGCCTGCGACTCGTTTGGATCTTCAATATTTTGGAAACCTTCACGCAGGAAATCGCTGCACGGTTTCGGCGTCGTAATGCACGGATCGGCCATTTTGAATGAGAATACCGATATGGGGATTTTCAACGTAATGAGGAATTCCAATGGCTCAGAACGATTCAGTCCATATGCCGCTTGAAACGCACCGGAATCACGAGCTCCCAAATGACCCCAGGCAAAATAAAACCCCTTATACCTAAATGTCATGCCATTATAATCGGCGTCAGAGCGTTTGCAATCGTTGCCGATAAGCCCATTCTTCAATAAAGCTATGCTGGAAATGACGTTTTCCACTTTCTCAGCTGCTCCATCAATGTAATGGAAATAAACATCGAATGTACCGTGATTGGAAGCAAAACGAATACGCCAAAATAAAGGAACGTTCTTGTACGTGGTCACCAAACGCTTCCCAAAATTTTTCGTCGTCAATACGCGTTCGAATTCAGCCCACTCAATTTTCCATATGGACGAGAATTTTGCGTACACAGTCGACTTTGCATCGGACGCCATATAAGTAGGCAATGAGGAGACCACAAATAATTCGGAATAAATCAAATTTATTGACTTGGAAGAAAGTGAAAGGAGAGTTTTATAAATTCCTGGAATTTCGAGAATTTGTCAGAATTTTTACTTTCGCCGCCTGGTAGCAGACATAATGCGTTTGAACTGATGTTGCGCTGCTTATTGCAAAATTACGTGGATTTGTCTGCTAGCTGCGAACTACAGTAATTTCCAGAAAATTTCGGAAATATTAAGTTTATTTCCCCAAAATTCAATATCCTGACTTATTAGCAATCTCATTTCCTAATTATGGTGAAAGAAGATGACAGGCGTCACCGACGGTCCAGGAGCCGCGAAAAACAACGAGACGAAGAGAGGGAAAGAGAAAAGAAAAAATACAGGTAAATATGACTGAATTTATTGGGCCGAAACCTTTATGTTTATATTTACACACGTTTCTTCATTTCAGCTCTCAGAAAGATCGGGATTACAACGAGAAATCTCGTTCCAAACGTTCCCCATCTCCACGAGATCGACGTCGTGGCATTTCGAGGTCTCCGTCGCCAAAGTCTCGTCATAACCGTGATCCAGATTCGCGTCGAGATCGATCGCGATCCCCAATTTATTCTCGACGAAGAACACCAACTCCGGACAGGCACCATCGTCGGAAACGCGAGGACAGTCGTGAGCGACCAAAGCGGTCATCCCAAGATAAGGATCAAGAGATGAAGGATATGTAAGTGTTTTCATTCTTCTTTGCTCATCTCTTGACAAGGTTAGAAATTGTCACTGAAGTGACAATCCTTGTTTTTTTAGAGATGCCGCGGAAGTGACGCCCGATCAAATGGAATCGATGCTGGGATTTAGCGGATTTGGCAGCACCAAGGTAAATTGGCTAATCATTTTCATGCACTTTGGTACATATCATTTTTCATTTCAGGGACAGCACGTGGCTGGCAATGATATTTACGTGGCGGCCGTGCATAAAAAACGCAAGTATCGTCAATACATGAATCGTCGAGGCGGATTCAATCGACCATTAGATCCGATTACTTGAATGATCGATCAGGGGAACTCTCTTTCACGAATTTCCTGCTATAGAATAAATTCTGTACAGATATTCGATGCTTCTCTATTGCAATGCATTCATTATGGATAACATTTCATAATTACTCTCTTTGTACTGGTATCTAATCAATCGATAAATGCTGGCGTAAAATAATGCTTTATTTTCTGCGATCATAATGCTTCCTTTGGCAAAACGGCCGAGATTCTTGCTTCGATGCCAACCGTATTGTTGCCTCGTCGAATTTTGAACAAGCCATTTTGGCCCCAACCGGTGCCCCACGTATTGACGGCTAGCCAATAATCGACGCCGTTCTCACTACCCCAACCGATCAGCTTGGTCAAATGGTAACCGACCAATTCGCCATAAGCGTGTTCATAAACGCCTGAAAATAAAATTCGGCATAGCTTCTCGGAATTTTTTGTGTGCATTAATGCATACCGCTTTTGTAATAGAAGAAATCCTTGTAGCACGTGAAGAATGCTACGACTGGACCGTAATTGTAAATTTCTTCTTGAATTTGTTGAACACTTGGGAACCACCAATTGTAATATTTGCCTCCTGAAAGGGAAGCGATCGCGATCATTGCTCATCGATCCATTAGGGATCTGTGAATTGCTGATTCTACAGTATGCCATGCAATTTTGCATGCATGCAAAAGTGCATCAAGGTTGGCTACCGATAATCCTACAGTATGCCATCAATAGAATGAATGCAAAAACTATACGTACCATAAACTTTATCCTGAACAAACGATTTGGTGTGCGAAGTTGAAGTGCACGAGGTTGGACAACCGGTCGGAGTCGTACTGATGCCGTATGGATATGGCATACATCCTTCCGGTTGATTAGCCAGTGTATACGCGGTTCCGCCGGTGACCAATCCGTTCCTGATCCAATAGTCATAGGCGTCCCATTCTTTGCCACCGTCGCATCTGAAATGGAGGCAACATGATCCAATGGACCATGGATCAGTGGTCAAAAAGGTCATAAATGCATACCCATTTGGTACGCATGCGATAATGTGCATTGGCGAAATGTATATCTGCCCAGTCGTGGCATAATTGTAAATGCAATGGCGATCAGACATCATTGAAGCTGCCGTGACAGCCTGAAAAGAGATGAGAGTTTCATTGGCAAATTTTCAATGATGCTGTATGAGACTAGCCATGCTTCATGATTTGAGGGAAAGTCCAGGGTTCAAATCCCTGTGCAAGCGTGAATTTTTGCTCATTTGGCGGATGAACTTGGGTGACCCCAAAGCGGTTCCAAATCGATGGCTGAATGCTGAATTTTGCATACCCAGCATGAACTGCACTTGTACTGATATCGAATCGAATCGAAACTTTTGCACGTTGGCCACCATGGTCGAACGTCGTATTCGGAAGGAACACTAGTATCTCTTTTATCCCTCTGATTGCCTCTGCCGTGTCCCTGGCCTTGCCCTTGCCCTTGCCCTTGCCCTTGCCCTTGCCCTTGCCCTTGCCCTTGCCCTTGCCCTTGTCCCTGTCCATGGCCTTGTCCCTGACCATGCTTTTTGGGTGATTTCCTTCCATGCGGTGGAGGTTTGCTAATACTGATCACTTCCGGTGCCCGTGCGTCCACATCAACACCACCGAGCAGAACAGTGAAATCGGTCAAATTCAATTCTTCGAATTCCGCATTCACAGCAGCCTGAACGAATGCAAATTTTTCGCAGATCATTTGCTGAGGTGTACTGTACGTACCACCCATTTTTTGCCTTTAGCACGAATAGCCTGATCCACATCGTTCTTTTGATTTCTGTAATTCCTACTATGCAACGGATTGCCCCTTTGAGGACGATCACCGCCTTGACCGGGTGGAACACGAGGAGGCGTACTGTAACCGTATTCCAATACGGCCAATACGACCAGAAGCGCAAGAGACTTTGCTGAGGCCATTTTCAGCTAATAATGAGGAAGCTTTTCGGAACTGATTCTTTAGAGAGTTGGTGCCGAGTTTCAGGCCTGCAAATTCGAACGTAAGACGTCTGAGAATGTGAGGAAAAAGACGTCAGGTGCTGAATTCTGGGACAGAAACCGGAAATGCATTTATCTTTAGAATCAGGGCAACCATTGCCTCGAACCTGGGCCCGGTTTCACCAAAAATATTTTTCAAGAATTGTAATTGTGCTACACATTTATAATATGCATATATTTTTTCTACAAATGATGTTTTTGGAGATGAATTTACTAAACCTCAACCGCCATAACCTGATCCCCCCCCCCCCCATTCAAATAATGCTTATGACAAAACTGAATATGCACACGTGCTAAAGTATGGTTATTGATTTTCAGGTTAGGCCAAAAGACAGGAGGGCAGAGGGGATCAGCTTATGGCGGTTGAGGTTTAATTTGCATTTTGGAGAAAATCAGGGCATTGACCTGTGGCCTGTGTATAATCGCAAAATCAATGCTTTTGAAATTGACTCCGCCTGTTCTAGTCATGTGACGAGCGGGAACGGCTCTGGCCAATCAGAGCTGGCCGTTAGCAGAACGCATGATTTTCAGATTAGATGTTTTTGGGAATCGATTTTTTCGATAATGATCGCGATTTGAGGGCTGAAACGTTCCATAATTAGTGGGCCTGGGGTCTGATCAATTCCCATAAAAGTAATCAAAATCGGTCAAGCCGGAAGGCTGAAATTTTAAATTTTCGATTGGCGGGAAACATTTTTCTAGAATAGACCATTTCAACACACTCAAAAATTTGAGCATCGCGCGATTTTCTGACCATATGCGCATGACAAAAGCGTTATGGATTTCCAAATGCACCAAAAAAGTGTTGCGTTTTGGAGAAGAAGGTATGGACGCCTTCATGCGTATACTAGGGGACTATATATTTGGGGTCTTTGGAATGCAATGTCGTTTTGCCATAAGTGGCACTTGTACTAAGCAGTTACAGTATGCGTGAAATGGTTTATTCAAAATTGGTTTTAATTTCTTGATTGGTATTGATCTGGGCGTCCAAACGTGGCAGGTATATAGACACCCCGGTCCCTCATGTTTGGCCAAAAAATCATGAAAATCCATCAAACCAGGAGGCCAGAAATCCGAGATTATCGGTTTAAAAATACTATACTGATTTTTGTACTTTATCGATTTTTCCACGACGGTATCGATTTGATCGCTGAAACTTGGCAAGATGTGGGGGTTCGGGTCCTCAATATGTGGGCAAAAAATCATCGAAATCGCCCAAGTACAAGGCGAGAAATCGGGAATTTTCGATTTCCAAACTACGACCACGTTTAGAAAAATGTGTTTTGATACGAAAAAGGCGGAATTTTGCATGCAAAATGACCAGGAAGGGTGACATGTGCATATTTTTCGTATAAAATTGATGATGCTGCGTCCAGTGATCGCCTTCTGATCACTTGGATGGAAATCGATTCGCCACATGAGTTTTTGATGAGAAATCATGGATTTTTGTAAAAGTGATCCGCTTACGGGAAGGCCTAGTATGATGGCCCAAACAATCCTTACCTTGAAAGGACAGAAACGACTAGCTTATCACTGAATTGCAGTAGCCAAAATCGGCTCTGATATCATCCAACTTCAAAATGCATCCCACTGAGCATAATCCATGCCCTTTTATATGCATATTCGATATAATCCTAGTCATGAAAAAACGATTTGATTGACGTCAAAATCGCCTCTTTCCACGCCTCTATGACGCTCTTTCACATCTACCAAATTTAGATGAAAATGGTCGGGAAAAACTGGTTTCGATATCCGAATTAGTCATGCACAAGATTTTTCGCACGCCCCCCAATTTGGATGTGGGAATGCCAGTTATGGGTGCATGATACTTTTTCTGACATCGTCAACTGTAGGCTGTCCTGGAATTCCGCTTATTTTTGATGGATGATCCCAAAATAGGCGTGTATTTTTGCTAATTGGTATGCATTTAGCTTGATCATGGCTATTTTTTCCATTGACAGCTATTCAGATCGAAAATGAACTTCAACGATGCTAGAAATGGCATATGCATGGCTGGTTCTTGATTCTCTCTTGTGCATTCAAATCATACGCTGAAGCTTAGTTTTTTTTGAATCCTTTGCTTGGAAGATTGGATATTTTTCCTTCAGATCAGCTGAATCAATGCATAATGAGCCAGGCCCATATAGCTTTTTCCCTGGTGCATATCTACCCATGCTGTAAATTACAGCATTGGAAATTTGACCCACCTGAATCATGAGATCAGAAAAATCGTGCGCTAGGGAAGCAACGTTCATCTTGATCATGCTAACGCAGCCCGTTTCATACAGTATGCCAGACAAATCACTACACTTTTTGCAACGCTTTTATCGATTTTTATCTTCCAATCACTGCAGCCAGGCAGCTGAAAGGCAGCAATTTACTCGCCCAGTTCTCGTAAGACTTCCTTTTTCATATTATGTTCGCAAGAGAGCATTTGCACTTGGCACTTTTTCAACAGCAGCTGGCAGAAAAGTGTCCAGGAGAAGACAAATGTTGAGAACTAATTTTCAGCTGAAGCTTCTAGTTTTTGTTGCACGTTTCCATTTTCTGAACTTGAGCAATTTTGGCTGACGTGAAAACGAATAGTGCATTTGAGTACAGTTTCCTTGTTTCGAGGCTACGTAATCGTTTTCAAGAAATGGCCAATTTCTTACTCTCCATCTTACCATGCATATTTCTCATCCAACTGGGCATTGGTGCTCGAATTTTGGTTGTGCCAGCAATGAATTTAGCCAGTCATACGAAATCATTTTACCCAATGATCGATGCGTTAGCCGCGCACGGCCATCACGTTTCGGTATTGCAAGTGATTCGAGATGATAAGCAAAAAACCAAATCCAAACAAGAAGGAGTGAACGAGATTTATTTAATGCCTAATATTACTGCCAAAGCCGACGCCATGCCTCCGAATATCTTCTGGACATCCTCTAGTACCAGTCCGATCGGTTCGATATTCGCGTGGAAAATGTCCACGGAAATATGCTTGGCTATGTTTGGCGATGAGAATACGCGTACGCAATTCGATCGAATCTTCGACGAACATTGGGATATGATCGGTATCGATAGCCTATTCTCCCCGTGCGGTATCATAGGAGCTAAAAGGGTATTGGCTAAACAGAACCCTCGACCGTTGATCTTGGATTTATCGCCTACTTATCTCTTGCCAATATCCGCATGGAGACACGGAGCAACTGTTCTCAGTTCCACGTATCCTTCGTTGCAAATTATGAAATTCGATAATTCGAATTTCTGGAATCGATACGAACTTTTCATGGATTCGTATGCCGTGTATTTGATCAAAGAAGGCATATGCGCATTCGCCATGCAATACGTATTTTCGAGGGGCCACACGTATCAACACGTGATGAAAGGCATTACGCCTCAAAGTTTATTCGAAATGAACGATTTCGCTGTGAATTTATTAGCACCGATGTTGGATTTCACGCGTCCAACTGCAATGACTATTATCGATTTGGATTCGGAATGTCCGCAAGAGAAGAATCCATTGCCAGAACCGTACGCCAGTTTTGTGGATGATCCAGAGAGTAAAGGGACGATTCTATTCGCTATGGGTCATTTCACTGATTGGACATACGCGCCTCCAGGTGCAATTTCGGTGAGTTTTGCTGACCAGCAGCAGTGTACAAGCAACATTTTTTACGGACACTGAGAAAAATCAATTTGGCATACTGTAATGCTGAATCATGAATATTTCACAAAAGTTTGAAGCTACAGAAGGCCTCAATTAGCATTTTGCATAATCAGCCATGCTAATTCCTACAAGCACACGTTTTTCAGGCCTTCATAGAAACATTTGCTCTCCTCTCCGACTACAGAATCATTTGGCAATTCGCCCAAGACGCCAGTAAATTCAACGTCAGTTCCAACGTCCTATTGAAACCGTGGATCCCACAAATGGGCATACTGTATCATCCGAAAACGAAACTCTTCATCAGTCATATGGGTTTGAAGAGTTTACGAGAATCGATTTGTGCCAAAGTCCCCGTAGCAGCCATGCCAATGTTCGCTGAACAAGGCCGGAATACGGCGATCGCGCAATTCAAAGGATTCGGTGTGCATTTGGATAAATTACGATTAACTCCGCAGTTGGTGTATGAGAAAATCACGACGATATTGAACGATAATCGATACGCGGATACTGTGGGTCGATTGCAAGACGAATTAGCTGATCAAATACAAAAACCACCGGAAATGATCGCATCGAAAACTGATTTCCTATTGAGGCACAATAATGAGAATACATTGAATCGGTTTATGAAAATGAAAGGGGCAAAATTACCTTACTTCTTCGGGTGGATTATGGATACGATCACTGCTTCTGTATTTGCAGTTGTAATTTGCATTTGGAGCTTGAGTTGATGCTGCTCATTTTGAATCTGTGGAAGAAATGAGCTTAGGATTTTGCATAGGTCTGATTCAAGGGTATTAGGAGGATTAATATGCCGATTTTTGATAATATTTGATAAAAATTCATGTTTTGATCATGTATGATTAGATATGTATGCAGACGCATTTTATGCCTCGCTTTTGCCTTGGTTCTCATACAGCATACTGTAACCGCTTCTAGAGGCGTAATCTTCTTTACGTACACTGCAGCTTGAAAACATCTCATGGAAAAAATCGGTGACACAATTATGGAAAAAGCTGTTCATAAATGTCATTTTCATGGATTGCATTGCAAAGAGAGTCAAAAAATTGTCTATGATTGCCTTTACACAAGATGATTTCAACGTGTATCTTTGCACATGGTACCGTCTTTATTCACGACTTGGATATCATCCACTCCAACCCATGCACCTTGGCCCAAATTCCTGGCCACAAATATGATCTAAAACAGGGTGATATTGGAATCGAATGTCGCAGAATTTGCATGGAAAGAATCAGCTTTTTGCCTACCCAATATGGTCAGTACCAGAGAAGCTCACCTGTCTGGGCACTTTCGTAGCTGGCAAAGCGATCGTTTGCTCTTCCCAATTCTCCAGCACTTTCTTGATTTTGAATTTGAAAAAGCATCCGCCTTCCTTTCCGTAATAGCAAACTTGCAAAATTGAGCCAGGAATTCGAGTATGGTATTTGAACTTCAATTTCTTTCCACCACGGCACATGAATTTCGGCGATACCATGGCGTATTTTTGGCTCCTACTCAAGACGAGACCTTGAGCCAACGCGTAGCCTCCGAATGGCGAGAATTTTCCTTCGCCGTCTTGATTCACTAATTGCAATGCTGTATTGGTGATCAATTTGCTACTGTGATACCATTCTTTGAAGAAACCTTGCACGTTCAAACCGGGGTCGGATAATGTATAATTGCACGAACGACCGCCGTTGAAATTGCACGGCAATTTTTGACACGTATCGTCAGGCTGAAATTTCGCAGCATTTGACCAAGTGAATTTGCGTGCATTTTCTGATGAATGCCAGATAAAATTTGGCCTCTTGATTTTTTGCTGTTCAAGGGAATGGCCAAGGCGTACTGTAGTTTCGATTAGGCGGATACCATTACAGTATGCCTGTCAGAATCAGGCGTGCATTTTGTGCCTGAATTTCAACTGCTCATTTGCCTGTAAAATTCCTACCAAATCTTCCTCTCCATTCACTCCAGGAGTTCCATTTGGTACGGCGGCATGCCAATCAGGAACATCCACTTGAAATGATACCCCTGAAATATCCTTTGTGTTCCATAATTCTGATCATGTGATCGCTTATCAGCATACCAATGAATGCGTAGAAAATCACAACCGCTCTCATTTTCCACACAAAATTTCTGCTGTCATGTGAAGTTAAATGTCATATGGTACAATGCCAAGAATTCGCATTTTATAAACAACCGAATACGCGTAGGTGAAGGAATATTCTAGGCGTGAGTTTATTTTGTGCAGGCAAGAAATAGCCGGTTTTCGGAGGCGTTTTATTATGTTTGGTATTTCGGATCTGGATTTGCCTCAGGCTATGAGAATCACATTTAAAGTTTTCACACGCCTACGGTTGAGGCAATTCATCAAAATTATGCAAATTTAGAAACCGATCTTGCTTTTGGCTTGGTTCTGATTTTCTTGAGAAATAGCTCGAGGTCGGATAATGCAATCGAACTTTAATCAGAAAAATATACTGTCTAAATATTTAGCTTCTGGAAGCCTAGGCTCCCGTTAATTATGCATATTGTATTTTACTGGAAGGACATGATTTTTATTTCATATTCTATTCACGTATTCTCATGATGAGATTATGGAATATAAGTTACGCTTGGTTGGATTATCTAGTCATGGATGCGTATTTCATACTCGTCGGATGCCATCGATCGAAATAGGTTGAACAGAAAGATGACAAATTGTATAAGTTCAATGCACGGTTTACTGGTTCATAGTTCGGATGCAGATGTACAAATGAGACGGTCCGGATTCTTGAAATGAGCATATACAGTAATTCAGAGCTATACTGATATATAGCATCCAGTGTATGTTTTTAATCCCAGCACACGGTTCAAATTCCCATCGCTTCCATCCATTTTCTCACTTCATACATCGACTTTTATCGAACCACTCAATGTCCGTTTCCGAATTGGATCGCAGAAAAGTTTGGAGAAGGTCTTTTGATATTCCTTATTCATGAGGCAGTATAATAGGAAATTAATGGAACTGTACAGTAGTGTTAGCATTTCGAAGAAATCGCCCAGATTATCGTAGACCTCTTTGACGAACTCTTTACCAAATATGGCCATCAATAAGTTCACTATACCGTGCGGTAATTCCACACTCGCACAGAATAAAGCCACCACGACTAACATTTTCGTCTGTTTTTTGCGTACACGTTTCTTACTGTCGCGAGCTTTCTTCCGAAAGCTACTCGCAATTGTAATCAAACTATTACCCTTGACTAGTTTGGCCTTTTTTCGATCGTAGCTTTTCAACGAGCTGATCAGGAAGAAGCTCAATACTACAATTCCAATACTAGGTACTAATTTGAATAATACCCCGAATAACCACATGCTGAATTGAGCCAGTGCATCGTCGGCCGTATATTCTAAATCGTACGAATCCTTCCATTTGCAATCGTTCTCTTTCCTGGCCGCGTAAGATATGAAGAACATGGGCGTACATAAAATCGGTATTACGACGCACGTGATCAAAATGAGTAATTTCGATGATCGGATATTGATTTTAGTCCTAGAGAACGCGGGTGCTTTCAATGCGAGAAATCGAAGGATAGCTAGAATCAAGGTATGAGCGAATGCAACGCTATGAAATACGACGTTCAAATTCACGTTCAACCATTTATACGACACGCTGTAATAAGAATGGAATGTTGGATAAACGCAACTTTCGTAGCACGAATTGAAGATGAGTAATAAGAAATAATTACTGACCAAACATAATTGCGATACGCTCAAACCGGTCAGGAGAATGTTCATTGGTGAGATCATATTCGGACGAGTCAGTACGCATACATTCAATGCGTTTGTGATGACGCCCAATAAACAGATTACTGAGGATAATGGGAGATGAATTTTCCCATATACATCTGCGAATTGTCGAAAATATTCGCCGCCAAACATAGAGTCATTGATCCGGTGATCAGTGGTGTTTTCTTCAAGATCCATACTGAGTATTGAAGCGGTTACAGTACGCCCTGAGAATACTCAATTCCAAAAATGTATTCATCGAATTTGCAGCAATGCAGAAATGAGAACATTGTATTTTAGAAAATCTGGCGTGAGTACCGGAAGTGAATGATTATCTCGCTTTGGTGGATATCACGTCCGTCCAGGCGCCCGGGCGAATAATGCGTATTCGATTTGAACCTACTTTTAAATGAAGCTGGTCACCAAGGTGCCAGGTTCATGACCATGCATGCCCACCAGCTGAAACCCGCAGGAATAATTATTCGGGCGTATCGAGACTGAATTGTTTAAACCTCAACCGCCATAACCTGATCCCCCATTCAAATAATGCTTATGACAAAACTGAATGAGCACACGTGCTAA
>JAQIWJ010000129.1:0-33486 GCA_034695185.1 Discolaimus major
TTACGGACGTGCCTTAATTATATCTTAGCACCTTGATGATGGCGTGTAGCATAGCTAGAGATGTTCATTATTCTGATAATAATAAGCTTCTTCTTTTCTTAGAAATATTTCGCAAGCACTGTTGGTCACGTTAGTCGGTTCGGATTGTGGACGGAACGAATGTTGGCTTCGACGTTACGAGAAGAGGACCAAATCAGTTTGGTACCATCGACCGCTAGCACCGAGACCAATCATCGAGGACCTCGAGCCGTATTCGGATGTTTGCCTTCGTTCGGATCTCATCAAGTTATTCTTAGTGATCATCAAAGTAGAAATAAGATCACCAATAAGCATTCAACCTTCTGGTGCAGAGGTGAGTGGTTTTTTATTTGGCATTTTTGTGCTTTATTGCGCATGCGTTGCAGAAATCAGCAGAAATTTGGCATACTTTTGATAGGACTGTCGCGCGCCTAGGTGTACTAAAATTCGCCCATGTTTCGGGCGTCAGCAAAATGCACATGCATGAAATTCCCCCATGTGAAAACTTGTATTAACAAGTGTGCCTTATTTTATAGATCGTGAAGGTCACTCAGCGGATTCGCCTCAGTGTTCGTCGAGAACTGACACCATGTCGCCCAGTCCAGTTTGCAGAACGGGCACGTTATCAACTTCGATAACAGAGGTACGTAAAAAAAACTTGTCTTTCAGTGCTAGGCATGGTTCTAAATTGGCCATGCGTGGTATTGGAAAGAGCAAATTTACCTTTCCTTCTGTTTTTACACCTCACAAAAATGCGCAATAATGTTTTACTTCTGGTCTAAACTAAGAAAAAGGCATTATTATGAATAATTTCCCATGCACATGCTGTGTGCGCAGTGAGGTTTTAAAAAATGACAGAGCTTGCTAACAAAACGCGCTTTATTTTAGCCGCAGCTGTCGGATTTCGGATCGAAAGTACCCATGGATTTCTCCGGTACCACGTCGGGAAAAATTATTCACGATCCGAATGAGGTGGTGGCCATGTTGAAAGAGGAACAGTGGCGTGCTAAGGTACGTAATGGCTATTTTTAATCATGCGCATTCTCACATGAATAGCATCGCATTGAGTGTTGAACTCGCTGCTAAATTTAGCATTGCAAAAAATAGATGAGCTTTTGAATAGAGCTGGTCTTTCATCCGAAGGTCAAAGGAAGAGGTTTATAATTCCGATATTTGAGTTGGCATTATGATGATGCCATTGAACGCATGCTAGCAGCATTATCATATCCATTTGCCATTCCGGAATATGCTGTCATTATTAGCATGCACGCAGAAGACATTGCTGAAGCAGGCATGTTTTACATGTATGCCCTAATTTCAGGATCAAGTGCGATTCCACTCGCCGGATAATGGAATTGCGTATCTGAGTTCGTACTTGGTTCAACCTTGGTTCCAAGGCGAGATGAGTCGTGATGAAGCCGTGGCAATGCTGCAAGCGCATGGAGCCAAAGAAGGGTAAACCCAATTTGAATCACTGTGACTGAATACTAATCGAGCGTGTTTATTTCAGCACTTTCCTCGTACGGCTTAGTCGAAGCTTGCCCGGATGCTTCGTGTTATCGTTGGCACACGGCGGTGCAATATTACATTATCCAATTACGCAGGTAAGATCGATTCCATGCCGTCGCATATTAAATTTGTACTAATCGCATCTCGGGTTTTCAGGTGAAAGACTCGTCGTCAGGCGAAAAGCTCTTGTCATTGGATAATGGCCGGACGAGATTCATGGATTTACTGCAATTAGTGGAATTTTATCAATTGAACGCCGGCATTACGCTGCCAACGCCGCTTCGACATTTCGTCACTCGATCCGTCAACGTACCAGCATACGCCAATGCGGCCACGCCTCGATCTAGCTTCTAATTCGATTGAATTGTACGTTTATGATGATTTTTACCTTTTCATAATGAGCATATCGTTTGTATTTCGTGATTAACGCTTATAAATATCACATTTCGCATAATATCGAGTATATAAATTGTATAAAATCGATCTAATTGTCTTCTGGTTGACCGAGAAGTGCTTGTGTCACGCGTTGTCGAGTCTTTCTGCTGACGTGCGTGGCCACGTTCAATAAACCGATCAACTGCTTGGCCGAGTATTCCTAAAACGTCAGCAATGTAGCGAATACGAATGCGGAAATTCTTCATATTTTACCTTTCGTTCCATAACCCAATGTTCGAGGGAGCTTTCGGGTAAATAATAAGCTTTCACATAGCTCTCGACGTATTCCCGATGCGGCAGTGGCCTAAAATTGAGACGGATCGTGACTGACCGATTTAGCACCGATCCAAGCTTACCTCAAATTGCTCATCTTCTCTAATACCAGAAGCAATTGTTGGAAATCCAATTGCATCAGTGCTCGACCTTCGTTCGTGCATTTCCTTGCGCAGGAATATCTGAAGAAAGAAGAATATTCTGGATTTGAGCGAGCAGAAAAAGAATGCTCAGCTTACCCTTCGACCAGTAATCTCGCAATGATCAGAATACAGTATTCCCATAGAATAATATACGCTTCTTTTGGTATCCGAACTGATCTAGCCAATTCGGACAATCGTAATCGAAAGTTGTCCAAATCCTAAAAGAGAGAGATGGTTAGAATAGCGCTTGGACTGAAGTAAATTGCGCTTACCCGTGCCAGAAAATTGACGTAATCGCTATGCTGCGACATAAGCTCGGTGACTTCCCAATCGACGCAAGTGACCAGATTCAAGAAGTGGCCGTAATTCAAAGCTCTCGACGCCACTGCACCATAAACGGATCGACGAAATTCCTGCGCCACAGTCACAGTCTGAAAGAAACGAAATTCTCGAATAAAACGCATTCAGAGAGAACTGCTTACTTGAGAATAGAACTGAGAAATGAACGCCATCTTATTCGACGATACCACGCGCTCCAGAATCGATCGTAGCATTTCCAATTGTTGCGATACGAATATCCTAAACAAGAACCGTTTCTGTAGCTTCGAACTTTCTACACCATCAAGCACTTACAGTGATTCCACAGCCACAATCCTTTGCCCCAATCCGAATAATCGATCCGGAAAATTCATATGCGAACTGGAGATTCTGTTGGGCGGTACTTCGCGTCCAATCTGAAAATCGATGATTGTACATATTGCTGTTCATGCGTGGATCAATGCATTTATTACCTCTGGCAATGTAGCTTCGATACGCCGCAACAACTGCTGCAATTTCGGCGACTTATAATCCACACCGAAATCCATCGCATCCGAGCCGAAATATTGATCCATCTAAAAAATGAAGATACGTTTCTTCGGGTGGTTTTGACGCCAGAGAAAAGCATCCACTTACTGCGAACAGGTAATAATCGAATAGCTGGGCCAATAAATTCACCACGTCGAATGCGATGCTGGGTAATGAAACGGCCGCTTGCAAGTATCGACCTGAAATACTTGGTTATGCAAGCAATGAACTTGCTTTTAGAATAAGAGAAATTCTCACCCCACAGTCGAAGTAAACTCAACGCCGCATTTGACAATATTGGTTGCGTGGTATCCAATGCTTTGTAGCTCTCGTGACGCTTGAATAATGGCCTGAAACGAAAGAATACTTGTCATTTCATCCTGGACCTACTTCAGGCCTCACCCAAAGACGTACCTCTGGGAATTATTCTCAGCGGCTGCTTCATCAATATAATCCTGTTTCAACTCGTCTGGCACATCGGAATCATCGTCGCTATCCACTTCATTCGTATGGATTCCATTCTGTAAAAGAGAGCAGTCCGTGATTGAAGATAGGAATAAAATTCAAGCTCACCAAAATATCGCCTTCTTTGGCATCATGGATCGCTTCGAATGGATTCGAGGAAGCCGTTCCATCCGCCATCAATTCCCATGAAGGAACTCGAAAGGTTTCTTCGCTTTCACTTCCGCCTGTACCGCCCAGTACCATTCCGCGATTCAGGAAGGCGTATTCCTGAAATTGATGGCCGATTCTTTCGAGCATAAAGAAGCCATCCTTACCGGCATATCTTTGTGGGTGAAATGGCGTTTGACAGGCACTGCTTCCCACGCTTCCATCTCGAGGAACACGGCCAATTCGTCCAAGGAATGTCGATGATGAGATTTAAAATATTCAATGCTCTTCTCGCGCAACGTATCTTCAACTTCCGAGGATTCGCTTTTGAAATGACGACGACCGATAATTGACATCCTAAAATATAATACTGCTTTCAACTGCATCACGCCAACGCAATAGTTCTGCTTACTTGTCTACGAGATCGATCACAGCCAAGAATTCGTCCATCTTCGCCATGCCGATATTGGTGTTTCGGATTAACACGTTGACTCGACGTACGGATTCAAGCCAAAGTTGAGCTAATCCTTGCTCCAATTTTGTCTCTACGTAATCATGGTGTCCATGTTCATCCGAATCTTCGCCTAAAAACCAATGCGTTTAGCGTGATAGCCCAGAAGCAAAAAAGTGACTTACCTGAGGGCGTCAAAATAGGCCGTTCCGCATGCCACAATAATATGGCGTGGTATCCCATCCATATTCGCCAGAATATGGACAGTAATTCGCGGAAGCAGGATACGAACGCTTCTGGAGCTACCTCCTAAAACAGGTGTCTATGTAAATGTCAATATGCAGAGCATGACAAAGTTGTTCTTACCGAATCCGCGCGTACAACTTCACCCGCGTGGTGTTCATTCAGTGGACAATATTTGGCCAATACGGTATCCGCCGCATTGTTTACGGCTTTGGAGAAATGCAATACTAGCAAATCGGCTGCCAACTGAAATACACAGTATTGCTGAGCAAGCATAATACATAAACGTAAAGGCTGACTTTGCTTTTGCCAATCATTTCGTATGCAGCCACCACTCTGCTGTAACGTTCCAAATCAACGCGTAGCACGGTGGCAGCCAACGCATTGTTCAATTGTTCTTCGATCACCACCAAAGTGTCTTGCAATTTCTCAGCCAGATGGCTGAAAGCGGGCTGATGATTACAAGCAAAGCAAAGGCACATAATTCTAATAAATTACCTGATACATCGGTATTGACGGAATGAAGATGCTGCTCGTTGACATTCGGCACACATCATAATTGCACCGATATAATTCTCCTCCTGTAAAAGCAGGATATGCTGCTAAAGCCGAGAAATCTGATTTTCAGCTTGCCTCGAATAACTCGCGTAATCGTTGGTCCGTTTCTCTCAACGTTTTCAATTGCTTCAACGCTTCCAAAACGGCCACCAATCGTTGACGTTTCCTGTATTTGCCCAATATGGTCAACCCGGCCACGGTTGAATTCTGTTGAGCTCCGTCGATCATTCTGAAAATTGTAAACTTCGATAGTGAAAATAACGAAGGAAGGCTAGGCTTACTTCCTGGCCGTTGCGCAGGTGAAATATGCGGATGATAGGGTAGTTTGTAATTCGGTGACTTTCTTCAATTCAGCCGAATACGACGGATGATGATGGAGAATCAAATCGGAAACTTTCTTGCTGACCTGCAATAACATCAAGTGATCAGTACCACCAGATAATCGATAATCAGCAAACACTTACTACAAGAAGCTGATCTTTCTTCTTCTTCCGATCCTCTTTGATTTCATTCACGTCCACGATTTCCGGTAATTTCTGAAAAATAATAACGCATTTTTGAAATCGTGATATCCGGGCAAAATTTTAGCACTGATTACCTCTAATTCAAAAACGCTGGGATCGAAATCCGTTTCATTATAATAAACCGAATCGATACTTTCGAGAATTTCGCGTTCTTTATGAGGATTATTCAAGGGAAGCCCTTTCGCTTTTTCCTGAAATATAACGGCCGATTCCATTACTCAATAAGCGTAAGATTGATTACAAACTCACCCGCAATTGAGTTAATAAACTTTCATTATACGCTGCAACGGCGGAAAATCCATCTTCATGCCCAATATTCGTTGGTGATTCCAAATTTCCAGCCTAAAATGAAGAAATTAATAAATTCTTTTTCAAAATTCTAAAAACTCGCATTTACCGACGTTTGCTTCCCGGGTCGCATTAAACTGGACATCTTCCGTTTGAATTGCTCCAAATTGGACTGCATTTTGACGAAGGAACGTAAAATATCACGTATGAAATTGTGAAAAATTGAGAAAAATGATTTTATCAGAAAAGCGATTTCAGCTAGCAGCACCGCACGAAAGCACGAATAATTTGTTAGCCGTGGAGAAATGTGCGCAAAGAGGCGTACTGTAACCGCTTTCATTCAGTTTTCATCGCCAGCCAGCCAGACGATTGTCGGAACGCTGGGAAAAATATTTTATATATATTCTTCGCGTTTGCAATCAATATTCGTATTATACGTAATGTTATTACATTGATCAATTACCAATTAACGGGATGATTTTTGCCTTCTTTGGTAAGTACAGTGGATATGTTGATTTTTTTGTGTGGAGTGAATGTTGAGAGTCATTTTTTGAGCCGCCTTGAAGTCTTGATCAATCGATATCCAGCTTTTAGAAAGAAGCTGAGGATGTTGCGATTAGTTTGTGGCGGAGAATCGCTAGTTTCGTCCTTGCGATTCCTGATGACGCATTTTTTGCATCCTTGCTCTGAAAGCGTGTTTTTATGACTCGAAAGAAGTCTCCCCCAATTTCTTCAAGCTTGTTTCTCACAAGAAGCATAGGATAGGTAAATTAGCGGTGGGAGGATTTATGTTGCCTTGTTGCGCAATTCGAGGGATGGATGACTCATTTGGCTGAGTTATTTTCTCCATTGGCTCGTCATTTTGGCGTCTAGTGTGTTTACGTGAATGGAGGGAGGATGTTTTGCAGATTCTCTGTCTTTCGCACTCGCGTCAGACGATTCTGATATTAGCCAATGCATTTCGGCTGGCCAAACGGAATTGCGAAGTTCCGATTTAGTCTAGGAGAAAGTTCGTTTTGAGTTAGTTTTTTAGCTAATGAGTATGTAGTTGACCATAGCTTTGAGAAAGTATGACGTCATATCTGGTCGCAAGTTGAGCTTATATTTTGAAGTTTACCATGACGTGGTTGATGCTGGCGTATGTAGAAAATGCCGAAACTTGGATAGAATTAGGGAGGGCGTTGGCGTTTCATCTTAGCTTTTCAACGTTGGCCTACCTAGCTAAAAAGTGAGAGTCATCGAATGGAACGAGCGGATGAATTATGACGCTATGAAATGGATGTTCTCGCTCATTTTTTGTGTGTGGATGATTCCTTGGTTCGGGAGGAGCGAAGAATTTTGTTCATTCGGAAGCATTCTTCATTGGCCATTGGTGTTGTATTGTATGGCTGCGCTGATAGGATTGTGTTGGGTGGATTTTGGCGTAGGAGCGGATAAGCTCAGGAACGGATTTCCTGCTGTACATGCGCATTTAACATTCCTGTAGGATAGGATTCGCTGTGGGGAGCGTTGGTTCATTTGGGCATTGGGGGGTTCCTTCCTTAAGGTTCTTTTCTCTGTAGTTTTTCTCACGCCACAGTGCATCGCATCGCACTGAAAAGCTTGCTGCGAATGCCAGCTGCTATCCTCCTCCTCAGTGCCTTTCTTCTTTCAATAGCCGGAGTTGGCGTTTCGGTTTCGATCGATCAGTTGGCGAGTTTAGGTTTAGGCGGTGCAGTAACGGGGAAAAAGTGGGGGCCATACGAACCGAGTAGATGAAGCGGACGACGCACGAGGACAGAAGAAGGCTGGCTCGTAGTTTCCGAGGGAAAAGAAGATGGCGTTTACTCGCCCGTGTACTATAGGCTAGCTACTACATTTCGCCTCGATTTTTCTCTACGCTTACGACGTGCATCCATCGATGCCGGCCGCTTCTTCCACGCATTTGCTTCTACTGCGACGACACCCCTCTTGTACATTAAGGTAGCATTGGAATTTTCTTCCCCCAGTTCGCATGCCGCGCCGCCAAGGCGGTGCAGTATTGGCAAGTGGCAGTGCCTTTGACGAGGTAATAGGCGGTTTATTTTTGACGCTGCTAGGCACGTGGCTCGCATCTCGGCCTTTTTCATGACGTATTTGCTTGAGTGCCCAGAAAGTAGTACGTTCACTGGGTAGGTCGGAATTTCCACCCATCATAGTTACACATCTCGCAATTAATTAATTGGCCATGATGATAAGCGTTTTGTACAAGGTTGCTAGCTAATTTAGTGGGACCACCCTGTGATTAGCTAAATCTTTCTGCCATGTGCGTGCGATGCATTAGTTGACAGGATTATCAGTTTGACTTCAATAGGCAGGGTGCGGTGATTGCATTGATTACAAGAATCTTCTTTTTCAGGGCTATCCGGTGTCAAAGATCGTAGATTAAATTTATCCTCATTCATCGACAGATATTATTCATTATTCTTCTGATTCGAAGCCATCATGTCTACTGGTAGTGGGGCGACGACAGGACCACAAGAACGGTCGTTAAATCGCAAAAGTAGCAAATCTCGATTGGAGAAGCAACACGAAGTCGAAGATGAAGATCCGCCCGGTGGTCGAAGTGGAATGGGGTCCGCCGACACGATTTCATCGAGAACTAATACGGCTTCCGAAAACAGGAATGCACCGGAACAAATGGAACGTGCATCGATCGAACCATCATCCAAGAAGACGGCGACATCAGAAACGTCGACGGCTGCGAGCAGCGTTGAACACTCGGGAGAGGCTTCATTAGCAAAGGTTAGTCGAATTTCTTTTGTCAAAATTTCTATACACACGCATTTGCACCCGCACCGCCAATTAAAAAACTCAATGCAGCATCTTGGTAAATCAATATTTAAACTCATTTGTTTCTTTGCAGATGCAAATTCCTGAAACGAGAGTTGAAAGCTTCGATAACGTTGAAGTGGAAGAGGACGAAAAGGTAAGCATGCTTTGTATTAGCTTGTACATGAGTAAGTATGAGTTTTTTTGAAGGGTGCTCCGGTCAAGTCGAAAGTACTCGTTAGAAGTCACGCCATGTGCGGGGACGATGATACAAAATTGAATGCGCGTGGAATCGAGAAACAGAGTTCGGCTGGTTCTTCGCTTTCAAGAGGTAAGAAATGTGCTCTGATTTATTCTCGAGATATACTCAGAATTCCTACCTGTTTCAGACTCAAGCAACGAGCTTTACACGGATTCTACTGGCATTAATCTCGAGGAGTTCATTATCAATACGTTGCATAAAAATCCAAGAGATCGTACATTTCTTCTGGTAAGCGTTTTTGAATTTTTGCGCATCAGTTCAGTTTTCAAAATACGATTCTTTCAGGATCTAGAACAGACGTTGATCAAATTCATTCAAGATGCTGGGTAAGATTTGGAATCGGCTTGTTATGGCTGACATTCAATCGGTTTATTTTTCAGAAAGCAAATTCACCGATTCCCGCCAATGAGCTCGTACAATCGAATGCTGGTCCATCGCGTAGCCGCCTTCTTCGGTTTGGATCACAACGTAGACCAAAGCGGACAAGCAGTGGTCGTTTCACGAATGCAACCTACCAGGATGTAAGTTGTCTCTGATGGATGCAAATGAATGTACTGCATGGCCCTTCCTTCATTTCAGACCCGATGTGCCGTTTCGAGATTATATCAAGCATGATGTGTTCACGGATGAACCGAAGAAATTGTTGAAACGAGATGTTCAAAGCTATGAAGAGGTAAGCAATTCTCCCTGTTCTGTGATCAGATGGAGGTGCGAGCATATTTATTCAGACGCATGTAAGAACCTCGGACCAGCCTCCGGATATCCGAAAAGCGCGTTCTTTCGAAGAACGTGAAGAGGAATATATGAAAACCAGAGCGAGAATTTTCAATCAGCAAGACGTAAGCGGTGTTTTTGATGCGATATGATTTTTTGGCTTAAATTCTCCTTTATTTCAGTCCACATCATCAGCGGAAGGCATGATCGAATCACCAGTGAGGTAAATGATCAGTATTTCTCCTTGATATTACAGTCAGTATTGGTTTT
Organism: Discolaimus major; assembly: GCA_034695185.1. Taxonomy (NCBI): domain Eukaryota; kingdom Metazoa; phylum Nematoda; class Enoplea; order Dorylaimida; family Qudsianematidae; genus Discolaimus; species Discolaimus major. Next base: position 9,937 of record JAQIWJ010000129.1, read on the forward strand.
AGGCCATGGAGCAGCACTGATAGCAGTTCGGATCATTCGCAAATTTCATTGATGCAAATTCAACGGGCACAATTGATGCAGAAAGCGGGCAGTTTCGGTGGCGTCCCGACATATTATCGACCCGATGCCAAGGTATCGCCACGACGAAGTAATACTGGTAAGTTTTGATGTTTAGTGTGAATCTTGGAATTTTTAATCTGGTCTCTTGTTTCAGATTCGACGCGTGAACTCATTGGATTTCCAAGACAACCCACGATTCCGGAAGCGTCTAGTGGACCCTCTTCTCCGCCTATTATCCCCGCCGGCCAGTCAGTGATTTTCGCGGTAGCCAGTATCGAGCAAGTGCCACCAGGAGCCATAATCATCAACGCGCAAACAGGTGAGGGGTTTTTTGAAGGGTCGTGGCAGAAGCAACCTGCAATGTTTGCATTTCAGGTCAACCATATCTGAATCCGGATGGAACGGTTTATCGTCATGGAATATTACCTCCTCAACGACCATTGAGTGCTAATCCTCATTCTGCACCGACTTCGTACGCACCGCCAGCACCGTTGCTTCCATTTCCTGCCGAGTTAAGCGCCAGTACAACGGGCCAAATGCAACAATTGAATTTGATGCAAGCGGCCAGCGTGGGGGTTGCTACGGATCCAACGAGATCGGCTATGGCCCCGCCTCCAATGTATTTTGGTGCACCGCAGGTATAATTATCATTTCTGGTGCTAAATTTAATGGTCACTCGTATCATCCCATTTCAGGTGTATACTTACGTGGTGTCGCAGCAGCATCAACAATCGCAATCATCCGAACTTCAACCGCAACCTTCCGAAGGCAGTCCGCAACGCTTGCCATCTATTCCTAGTCAAACGACTCCCTTGCCGCCAGCTGCAACGCCTGGATTTAGTAAGCTGTGGTGCTTCAGTTTAACTATTATAAAATCTCCTTGTTTCAGTGCAACCAGTGTCTGTACAGTACCATGACTCGATGACGTACGCCAGTCACCTCGCTTATACTCAAGCACCGTCTCAAGTAAGCGTGTTTTCATCTTATTTGTTAGTATGACCGATTTTGACTATTGTTTGTTTCAGGGGACAATCACTGTGACAAGCAATCCGGTTGGTTATCCAATGTATTATGCGCCTCATCCTCTTCCTGCGGTGGCCGTGGGTGTTGGAGCAGCATCCAGTCCAGCTCCGCACATGATGATGACGACAGCCGCAATTCCGTATGCCACTCAACAACAACCAGCAATGCGATGGCTGGACACAGCAGCAGCCTTAGCCGGTTATCCGCCTGATCAACCCACAACGTCACCGCAACCGCAATTATTGCATACTGGCGCTGGCGTCAGTACCGGATTCCCAACGTCTTATTCGAGTGGAGAAGGATCAACCGCTGCGTACCGTAGTCCCAGTCAAATCACTGCTGTTCCTTCTGGAGGTAAATGCTAGACATTTCACGCTTACTTACATGGATCTCATTGGATAATTTCTCTTTTAGCTGCATCTGAATCGAGCAGCAGTGGAGGCGTTCCTTGACGACGATTCCGTTGATCAATCGTGGAACGGTAGGATAAGAATTGCAACGTCTAGGAGGAGGAATTATTATTCTCTGGAATTAAAAAGCGATCGAATATTCAAATAGTGCCGTATTTTTCTTGTTTTGTTCTTTTTCCTTGTCTAATCATGACTACGAGTCAATCGAGATCCTAGTCAGCAAAATATGGAAATGATCTTTTTATTGTTAGGAAGCAGCCTATACAGGAAATTTATGTATACTCATGTTCTCTTGTTTTGTTCCCAAATTTTCTTCAAGTTTTTTCTTCGTTGGGGCACTTTTTTATGGCCGGTGCGAGATGCAGTTTTAAATGCGGACTCCATGTTTCTGAGAAATTTCTTTGGATTTTTGTGATGCGGATGCGAGACATCCAGTTTTCCTGTTAGAAAATTCGGGTCTTATTGAAAAGTTTAGTCATCTGTCTAACTTGCGTGTTAGATAATAAAATTCGCAAAATTGATTTCATTGATCAAAATGATCGGTTCATGGAAATCGACTTCAATATCAGATACAGTATGCTTCGATTGCGCAATGAAATTTGTATTGCGCACAATTTGTCATAAGTAGCTTCAGTGCATGCCGAAACCGGTGTGCGGCCTGGAACATGTCCAGGAATTTTTGCGATAATTTCCGGTAGGAGAAAAAAAGTTGATTTTCATTGCGTATTGTTGGATCGATTTATTGGATATATTTGGGCAAAATGTTGCGTTACATCGCCAGTAATCACGCCGGAATTCAGCGGTTTATTCTTTCGAATAATGGAATGCAAGGTGAGAATGCTTTTGCGGAAATTTTCAATTACAATATTTATTTTCAGGAATGATTGGTTCTTCGATGGCTGATATTGCCAATGGGACGTTTACAACGACGAAAAGGAATGCGCATACTTATAGTAAGCGAATTAATTCTGAGATTTGTAAAATTGAAATAGTGATCTTTTGAATTTGCATGGTTATGGCCAACCAAAATTTTAAATCGATACATGCATGGATTTCTGTAAAATCCAGCTGTATCAATATTAATCAAGAATTTTCGCATATTTTCTGTCCAAAGTTTACAAATCCTTCCTTTTTAGAATACGTTGGCGAAAAGAAATGGGGCAAATCGATGGCACAACGTTTGGAAAAAGGATTTCAGCATACGTTTCTCATAGAATTATTTCGAGGCACGTAGACTATTGGATGCTCCTAAAGCATCTTCACTTTGATCCTCCATGGACTATTTTTAAAGGCAGTGTCATTTTTTTAGCAATGGGTCACGTCCTTGGTCAAATGTTCAAAGAACCGGCCACGATTAATTACCCGTTCGAGAAAGGACCGTTGAGTCCACGATTTCGTGGTGAACACGCCTTACGTCGTTATCCATCCGGCGAGGAACGTTGCATCGCGTGTAAATTATGCGAGGCCATTTGCCCAGCTCAGGTAATTCTGCTTCCAGTGCATTTTCATGCTTAATTATTGACGAGTTTTCCATTTCAGGCCATCACAATTGAAGCGGAAGAACGACCAGACGGCAGCCGACGAACGACTCGTTACGATATCGATATGACGAAGTGTATTTATTGCGGACTATGCCAAGAAGCGTGTCCAGTGGACGCAATCGTGGAGGTGAGATTTGTTTGCTGTTTGAATGTAACAACCATAAGCAAGAATTCTACTATCTTTCAGGGACCCAATTTCGAATTCTCCACTGAAACGCACGAGGAATTATTGTACAATAAAGAGAAACTATTGAATAACGGCGACAGATGGGAACCGGAGATTTCGGAGAATATCAAGGCGGATTATTTATATCGTTAGAATTTGCAGCTCAATTTAGAGGTAGCAGACGTAATATTGGGTTTAGTGATTCGTTTATCATTGAATGGATTCCTCTTGATGTGTACAGTAAAATCAGTGCTTGCATTGGGTATTAGCTGATGATTGTGTGACAGCGTTTGAGAACGCTCGGATATCTTGATCGTTTTGGTCGTATGTTTAGCTATGCATGTTTATGTTTAGCTAATTTTCTTTATCCAGTCTCGTGGTGAGGATGTCGCGATTTCCTCGTCCGATCCAAATATGGACAGTGTCAGTCAGGCCAGGATTAATCTCTGTCATGCTGGCTTATGACGAAGTTTAAACTGCCTCATTTCCTTCGATCGATGAGGCCGTTTTTCGCTAGATTGATCATTATCCAAATCCAAGGGAGGTGTGAACTTTGACTCGTCACCTCCATGCTGATGAGCAATTAGTTATTGCACCCAAATTTGGGTTATAATATTCGGTTGCAATTATCATTGCACAAGGGAAAAGTCATCTTTTATGAAGGGAGGCGGCCTGGAAGAGGCGGAGACGTTGTCGGTTAGGGCTAGGTAGAAAAGAGAGAACGACTGGCTCGGGAGGGAGGCGAGGCGAGGCGAGGCGAAGAGCATTGCTGGCTGCCAGTCGTACGCGTTTTGCCTTGCCAAGAGAAACGTTGTTCGTCAAAATGGCCGCGTGTGCGTGTTGGGGTTGATTTTCGGGCCGTATGTATATGTGTTGGCCTCGTTCGTTCCTTTTCGTCCTCTCCTGTCTGTATACTAAATATACTCGTATATATTCATCGGAGGAGGATTGCGAATTCTCATGTGCGTACAGTGGATTTTCCTGTACTTCTTCTTTCGAAATGTTCATCAAATTTCCCATGCTTTTGATCAGGGACCGTTTTTAGCGGATTTATTATTATTATTCGAGACCAGTTCGCTTTGTCTACTCAGCATTTATTTGCCAAGTGGAAAGATTCTTTGATTAGTTAGTTTGTGGATGGAACTAGAATCTTGACGCGTCTTTGGTAGCTTAGGTAACCGGTGTTTTTAGCTCTTTAGTTTAGTTGACTCTTCTTCTTCCAAATTCCACGTGTTCCATCCGCTAGTGGAAAATAGGAGGTTTTTAGTTAGCCTTTCAACGTGCGTCCTTGATTTCTCTAAAATTGAGGACCCGTTGACAAGATCCCCCTTTTGCTGGTGTGGGTGGACTAATTGCGCTTCATTTCAGGATGCAAATTTTATTCCATCTGCGGTGATGCGGTTAGTTTATTGGTGGATATTTTATCTGGATATTATCGACTAATATTCGTGCCGTGGTTTAGGAACGTTGTGATGATTAGCGGAAAAGTCGTCATCATCCATCCAACCAGCCGACACGGTGGGCGGTTCGTCATTGCGTATACAAGAATATTGTGAACGCTTGGAAAGATAGCGTTTTTCACTCCACTTCTCTCGACGCTCCCTATTTTCTACCCAGTGTGTTTGCGGCCGCTCTTTCAAGCCTCAACCGAACGAGTCGTCACTCGGCACCTTGTTATTTCGTCTCCCCTATATTTACTGATTCAAAAACCGACCGGTGGTGGTATATTCATTCGTGAAAAATAATATCGCATTGACTCTTGCTTGACAAATGGTCGTGTAATTGCGTGACATTTCGTCTTTGGGCACGAGGGAATATTTTGGATTATTGGTTGTGTGATGGCTACGATTGGTGTGAATATTGTGGCCGAAGACAAGGGAAAGGATGAGATGGATATTTCTACGGCAGCGTTGAGCAGAGTGTGTACGTCGAGTATGGAACGATTCGTTGACAGACTGACCAGCACGGATTCGATTCCTGTGACCAATGAAGCAGAAGAGGACGTTATTAGCGCAAACAATAATGTGTTAGCCGTTGGTGAACCTTCATCGAGCATGGAAAAGGTCAGTTCAATGAATGCGGAGACTTCTTCCCGTGATCCGGACAAGGACAATCCGATCCATGTTACTGAGGATGTTATCGATGGATTCGCTTTCTTGAGTTTCGTCAATTACGATGATTTAGAAGTAAGATTATTTTGCTTAGTTTTGCGTTGAGAAGGCATAGGCAATGGTTGGATTTTGGGCTAGCAGTTGGCCTGATGGTGATTGAGCATCGCTTTGGGGATTCGTCACACACATTTTATCCCCACAAGCTTGATGCGAGGAGCTTACGATCACCTGATTGCGAAGCATTGCATATGCCACCTCATTCCTGTCGGGTGGTTAGTATTTTGGAAGTGACAGCTGGTGGATACCTGACCCTGCCTGGGTCTTCATTTTTGAGAATAATTAGGTTGCTTCTGTAGGAAGTATCAATTTCTGGAGCATAGGATATATGTAGATCTCATGATGAGGATATTTTTGCCCCTGTCTTTTGAAATTAGGTCCTTCTACGCAATGTTTTTGCGAAGATTGTTAGGCAATAAGTTTAGCTATCATCTTTTCTCAGAATAATAGCTTTAATGTCTCGTTAAAGTTTTTGCCATTTAATATTGATAATGCTGATTTGCATATTTATGAGAAGGAAGGTTAAATTTGAAAATCATGGGCTTTTTATTGGATAGTGGGAAGATGTTCGATGTCTCATGTTGCTTGTCGCTTTTTGCACGCCCTTTGGAACGGCTGCTGTAGGCTATGTTCACGCCTCCTTGGTGAAGTTTGGTCTGGTGAGGCTAGGCTGAGCAGCTGGGTGCCATTCGATGATGACACCCGTTGGTGTAGGGGTCGAGTAGGCATTTGGCAGATGTTTAGGTACTTGTGAAGGGAGAGTGGAAAAAATGCATCCTCTCCGGAGTCAACTTTGCCATTTTCAAAGTACCCTGTTGAAGGCCTCTGTTGTCCGAGGCTTGTAGAATAAGCTGGCTTATATATATATATATATATTTCTCGATGCATTTCTTGCCTTGGGCTTTTGCTCTTGGAGCTTGACTAGCCAGTCAGCCCTAGACTGTGACTGCTTAGGATATTGATCGTGGTTGGCCTTTGTGTCATTTATGCACGCGTTTACTCGACCGCCGAGGAGGAAGGTCGTTGAAGGCTGGTACGTGAATAGGGTTTCACCACTTTCCCGGGGGTCGGTATCTAAATGGAGCCTGAAATGGTGAAATGAGATGAATAGGGAGGGCTGGCAGGTATTTTTATTCTAGTTCATTTTGTACTCTTGTGCTGCCAACCGTCACATCGCGAATGCCAGGAAGTTGAGGGAGAATTGACGATTGAGTCACGCTTCCTGTTGAATTTTTGCTTTGGAATTTAGTTAGAATGAGCATTCCAAACCGTCCGATGATGTTTTGAGATGTGTGACGGTGTTCACACGCTTTTTCGTATGTAAAAGGCGCCTCTGCCTGCAGTCGGCTTTTTGTTGACTAGGTTTCTTTCTTTATTGGCTGTGATATTAGCATAAATTCTTCCCACCCATGCAAAACATGGTCGTTTTTGCATCGATAGCGTAGCTGTTTTCGTCCTATTTAAATACTAAAATGATAAGGATTTGACCGTTGAGTTTTGGCTTTGGAAGCGTTTGAGACATGAGCTAGTTTTTGCATTCTATCTAAAAAGCTTGCGTGATTGATTCGTGTCAGCAAATCGAGCTTTAGATGCATTAGGATTCTTGCTCATTTGCATTAGAATCTTTTTTTTATGATGCTGACAAGTTTATACCCGTTCCGAATGAATGGGGAAAATGCTTTGCTTCCCAAGGGCGTTTTTATGCTCTCTTGAGCATGAATAAGAAGGCTACACAAATGCGTGCATGGATTATGTAAATATAAACAGTGAATAGGGCAGGTAAAAGTGATGCCAGTCACAAATGCATTTGAGATTCTTGTGTGTGTACCTGGTGGTAGGCCAAATGTTGGCATTCAAATGGTCTCTCCAAAAACGACGGAATTAACGACAATCTCTGTTTTTTAGGAATGGGTGCGACGAGAGGAAGAGAAGCTGCGGAAATTATTGCAACCAACCAACGGTGAACAAGACAACGAATTGGCAAAACGATTATCCGCATCCAATACCGAGAGCACTCCGAAGAGAAAACGAAAGAGAAATAAGGAGAATGTGAGTAGAAAGAATTTGAATGCGCTTGCATGTTGGAGCGTTAGCTAGTGAGTGTCCATGAGATGATGGACTTTCAGCTAGTTCTGGCATGAGATTGGCACCTGGTCGTTTCTCTGCCAGCATCTTTCTTTCCCAATTTCGTCGCTTGATGAAGTAGCGTGGTACGGACGGCGGGGAACGTGTCGCATGTTGAATCGGCTTTGGATGCGCGTTGTTAGAGAAGAAACGGTTTGTAAAAACCCTAAACGTCGGTGCCACGTGGCGTCGAGTGAAGAAAGCGCATTTGTTTTGTCGAGTTCTATCTTCGCGGCTTCTTCTTTATGCCGTGAGATAAATGTTTGTTAAATTAGGGGGAAGGGCCCCGGCGTTTTGCTGACTTCTGATCGTCTGTCTTGGCTTGGGGAAAATGAATGTTTAGGCCTTGCCGCATTTTTATCGTTCCATAGCTGGCATGGCTTGGCAGAGAAGGGAGGGATGATAGCCCTGCTTGGTTGGCATACTTTTCTCACAGTTGACTTTCCGTCCATCCGCTATCACAATTGATAGGAGGTTGTTTTCGTTTTCTACGAAGAGTTGCTTCTTCGTTCCTGCTAGCTAAGTCAGGAGATATGCTTTCATTTTTTATGACCATGAATAATTCCTTGGTGGTCTTCTTCTTCTTCTTTTTCATTGTACGGAGGCTTGTCCTGTCAGTTGCGGTATTGATTCGCGTGTGGATTCCCAGTGGGAGAGGAGAGGGATGGAGAAAAAGGAATAGGAGAATGCTAGAAACGTCTTTGCTTATCGGTTTGGGGCGTGAATATCAAACGGCGTTGAATAATAACGCCTTGCGCGTGTGAAAGGGGTGTAAATTATTAACGAATGCGTTATTGCGCTTCGTCAACTATTTATTACTCGGAGGAGCATCCGGCAGTTTGGCCTCCGAGTGCTGCGGGAAAGATTAGAATGCCCCCAGGCGCGGTTGGCCTATTAGCTTCGCTTGAACTCGGCGGGGGGTTCTACCTTCTGAACGTCTGCCGTTGCCTGTGATCGTTTAATTATTGCCATCCGAGTCCAGAGTAGTTGAGAAGGACTTCTTCACTCGAGCCAAGGCAGGCAATGCCCACCATTCTTCAACTTGGAGCATTGAACCTCTATTCTTGTGCCTGTTCTCAACGGTCATTATATTTTTCTAGTCGAAGAAGCTCGATTGCGACTGCTTGCTCGGCGCTTTTGTATGCCTCCTAGACTTTCGAGGATGCGCAAATAGGAGGAATTTTTTGCTTCTTCGGTTACTGAAGAGCGTGGAGTGGAAGTGCTTGTTGTTAGAATAGGAGGACATTCTCTGAAGTTTTTTGCCATCCACTCGAAAGATGATGGCCTGGATAACGGTTTCTTCTCTTCGTCACGAGGGTCGTGCACGGCTAAGTGACTGGCGGCTGGCTAGAAAAAGTAGAATGGAAGTGAATACTCTTGTTGTTATGATGGGTTTTTTTCGACTCTAGCTGGCGTGTAGGAAGAATGAGAAGCCGCAATGGGCTTCTTCCAGCTGATTTTGCTGGTGTGTGAGCTTTAGTTTTTTCTGATGCAAATTTAACATCGTTTTGTAGTTGAGGAAGAAGTGGGTTTATATGCCAGGTTTCTTAGGTTGTTTAGAGGCGGGTTTTTTGAGCTTCCTCCTCGAGCGTGAACTTGTGTTGAGAAGCTATAGCCGTGTTGCTGAGGTTGGGAATGCCTAGGAATAAGGGTCTGCGCATTGTCCAATGGACTTCACGGCGCGTCTTTAGTCGAGTACCTTCTTTGTCATGGTGTTGAGAAGAGGAGAGGATGCTTCTTCTCCTCGTTTCTTTTGTATAAGCGGAGGTTTTTGTTGAGAGGAAAAAGTTAATGGATTCGTAAAGGACGTACAAGCAACATTTCTGTCCGAATGATGGACGATGGGAAAATTTTTTCGTTTGAAGTACTTGATGACTGGTCGAGCATTGCGTTGCGCATGAAGGGAAAAGTTTGAAGAATTGTATCGTTCGTTCGTTAGTCATCCAAGTGCACTCGAACGCGGGCCGTCAAGCGTCGAGTATGGTCCTTGTGGCAGCTGTTTGCTTTTTGTGTGTCTCTCTCAACGAGTTCAGAGGCTCGAGTTTAGAGCCGATCTTGTTTGCAGCAGCATTGGATTCATTGGCCCCTCTCATCGTTTTGACTTCAACGGCACCGCTTGTAAAGAGGCTTGCATCCATTCCATCGTCTTTTGTTTGACCGCCGGTTGTCGCATTGGCCTTTTCGCTTTGGTGTTCGTGGCATTTTCGATAGCTTTCTCAAAAGCCAGTTTTTCTTAGCTATGTCTGGCTAGTCTTCAATTGCTAGCTACAATTTTAGCTGCACTGTTTTTGGGTGAATGTGGCATGCTTCAAGGTCAGTAGGAAACATTTCTGATCAATGGCAATTGGAACAGGGGTCTTTATGTTGGGCTTGTCGTATCACTCTGTCTGTCAATGGTCAGCTTTGCAATTGATGTCTCGTGTACGTTGGTTTTTCTCGGGCTGCTTATTTTGGCTTGTGTTTATTCCGATGGATGATTGTGTAGTGGCTAGTCAGTCGGTTATGCAAAACAACAGGGAAGCAGCAAACGGCAGCTGCTTAAACGTTGATAATCGGATGGCACGCATTTGTGCCATGTCCATGGTATAATGTGATACTGGGGGTATTTGATAGATGAGTACATAAACGATAAGCGCCTTTTCATGCATAGGTGTATAATAAGGGCGGTGTGTGGCCAGATACCTGATACACACACAAGCGTGTGCCAAAACGTGGTTTGGTTTGGTTTGCGTCGATGCAGACTCGGGCGTATGGCCACAGCAACCACGACGGGGGAGCTTGCTTGTGTCTACATTTACTAGCTATGATGATGAGCTGGATTCAAATTAGAAGGAAATACTCCTGTTCTGCCTATTGGCGTCTGCTCTGATGCCCTTAATCCATATCTCGTCTATTTATTTCTTGCCCCATGATGCGTGATATAGGGGCAGAAAAACGTTGGCATTTTTTCTGGCTAGATGGATTCATCCGTTGTTGGCACACGTTCATCATTGCGAATAGAGATAGCTAATGCTAAACGTCGTGGATAGGCGTTTTTCTGCTTCATCGTTTGCTTATTGGAGTTGATTAATAGTAGGAGAGATTCCTTGTTGATATTTATACATGTATATACCTACCTATATGTTGGCAAAGATTGCGATGCAGGACCTTACAATAGCTAGAACACATCTGAATTTTGATGTGGTAATATGAAGGTTTATATTTTTCAGAAAATGGCAACAACATTGGCGGTGGCAATGAAAGAATCGGAATGTTTGGGTGCCGGTGGATCTTCGACGGTTTCAGCCACGATTGGAGGAAAATCGTTCGATATGGTCTCTCCTGTATTTCAATCGGAAACAATTCCGAACAGTGCTGAATCAATTCAGGTACGAAGTTGCAGTTTTTATTATGTGCGCGTATGATGTGTGATTAGCTATTTGCGAGTGAAAGTGGGGGTCGTGCCCTTTCTTATCAGCCTGTTGATGATAGCCAGGCTAAACAGGCGTGGTGCATTTATATGCATTATCATTCGTTTGGCAAGTGTTCAAAGAAGAAAAGAGGGTTGATTGACCTCGTTTTAAACTCGTGCATCATTATGATGACCTGTTTTTACGGCGGGGCGCGCCCCAGTGGACTTTCTTTGACGTCTTTGACTGACGCATAGATAATCCTTGGCCAGCTAATTCTTGTTTTGACGTGATATTCGAAGAATGTAGCCGGAGATTAGCATCTCTGAGGATCCTTACCTAGCTTTAATAGCAGTGAGCTAATTATCGCGTGCCGCGTGGAGAGAATAGAAGGATGGCATTTTCATGATGCTTATAAAACGAAAACAAGGCTCTCTACTAACATCGGGGATGGGGATGGGGGTGGGGGTGGGGGACGATGATGAGTGTAGAATGGTCTAACTTCTTGACCGCTGTAAAGAGGGGTTCGGCCTTGTTTCGGTCCCCCGGTTTTCCTGATTGCTTTTACGAGCATTTCTTCATTTTATGGAAGGCCTTTTGCGGGATGTATGGAGAATCAAATTCGCAGTCGTTCGCTCTGGGCGTTTTACGCTGCGTTGCACTTCCGTCAACGCTTGGAAGCCCAGGCTCTGCGTGTATGTGGTGTATAGTGGGAGTGGAATTAAATTACTGATCGTTGATGACAACGGACTCGTTTGCATTAGCCTCGGATGCGCCTTCTAGCCCGCCCCGGATGCTTGAGAAATACTATCATCTAAATCGGACGTTGCTGAAAACGCCGCCAGTCTTCGTACAGAGTATGCGTTTTCCTGTGAGCAAAAAGGAGGAGAAACCTGATCTTGTACGGAAGTGATCTCCCTCATTGGCGGCTACCGCTAGTGCAATGAATGCTGCCTAGTGTTTTTCCCTCGTCAGCCGAGGAGGATTCTTCAGTTTAGGACACTGTATGCGTGTCATTATTGGAAGGACCGATTGATCAGTCCGTTTCGTGGGCACTCGGAACATGGGTTATTCTCGCTTGTAAACCGAGACTAGTATCCATTTCAATGCACATGGCGAGTAGGCGCGTGGATGAATGTCATCCGTTTTGCATTCGTACCAATTTCGCATTCAACAAGGCGAGGTCGTTCTTCGCCCGGAATTTTGTGTACTAATTCTGGAATTTTTGAGTAATGGCTTTGGTTGCGAAGGTAAAACGCCTGGATATTGGCTTGAATGAGTGTGAATGGGAGATTTGCTTTCATGCACTGATATTGTTTTTTTTCCATTTTAGTAACGATGATGATTGTATTTCAGCTCTCACTGGAAGCAACCGCGAATATTTCCAGCAGTGAATCGGCGTCGGTATTACGGCCGAAATCCAGTTCAGCAGCGTTGGATGCGCCGTTTTCGTTGGCCGGCCAAATTGCAAGTATGTTGAAGAAATTAGGAATGATCACACAGGATCATTCACTGGTGATGCTTCCTTGGAAATTTAGTTCATTAGGGCGTGAGGGTGTGGAATTTCCTAGTTAGGCAAGCATTATTAGCTGAAGCATGTACTGTACCTGCCAAAACGGGTGCCGCTATGTACCTACTAGCTAATTTTATGTACGAGCTGACGCCATGTTTGTCTCGTTCATGCAAAGCATAGTAATTTCTGGCATGATCTAGCTATTTATTTTCACTCCCCTTCCTGATTGAATGCACTTGTTTACTAGTATTAATCACAGTACAGCTGATCATCTAATCCGGTCCGCCTTTGGTTTCAGGGAACTCAATTTCGTCTTTGGCTCGCGTTAAACGCTCGGCGAATTACGAGGATGACAATAGTAACAACGCCTGCGGCGATCATGCGACTGATCTCAGTGTGCCTGCGAAAGTGCCAAAACGGGAAACGCTCGACTTCGTACCAGTAACTGCCAGGGAATACCATGAATCGCAGAGCAAGTCCTCCACGTCGCCTCGAGCCAGGTGAGGCGCATTTGATCATTTGAATTTACTTTCTTGACGACACTCATTTGTCATTTCAGAAGTGGAACATTGGAAACAAAAGATTCGGCAACGTTTGCCAGATGCGGAGATGGGAATAATCGAATTGCACAACACCAGCAACACCAGAACGCTATGAACAGGAAAATGGATGCTTTATCGCCGACGTACGTCTTCAAAAGTTCGGGGGATAATATTCTCAATGATTCAGGAGGTAATCAGAAGCATTTGATTGTTTATGCAAGTCAATATAGGAGGTCTCGTTTTTTTCAGAAACGCCGCGTGATTCGATGCCATTGTCCAGTCCGGCTATGTCGTTAACCATGGCCGCTATTCAGTCGGCGTCGAGCAGAGCAACTACGAAATCGAATTGTTCGGTTTTGGACGTTCAGCAACAGCAATCGGCGGAATTAGCTCAATCGCATTTGGCAAACAAACCTGCTCCGACCGCGTTGCCAACGGCCCAGGATCCAACGACATTATTTCCGCCTCTTGCTCCAGGCTTATTTTCAACTCCGGGTGCAGTTAGTAGTATTGGAATTCCGGCTTATTTTCATACCGAAATGCATCAGCATCAACACACGCATATGCATCAATATCCGCCATTCTTATCGCCCTTCATGAACCCCGCGGCCGCAGGTTTACCCGGGATGTCGGGAATGGTAAGTAAAGTCTTGTTTTGTTTGATGAGAATGTCTTGGTTGTTTTACTAAAATGAGCTTCCCTTTCAGGTAGGGCTTCCGCCCACGTACAATAATTTGCCTGGATTCCCACTTGCTCCGCAACTACCTGGTTTGCCATCGGTGCCGCCTCAATTGCCAAATGCTGTCAATGCGCAGGCAATTCCGAAAGTAAGCTGTCTTGAGGAATGTCTATTTTCGTGGCATCCAACCAAAGAGCCTCATTTTTAGAAGAAAGGAAAATGGTGTGCCATGCACGTCCAAATCGCCTGGGATATTTACAATAAAACGGCGTTACGAAAGGAACGACGACCGGATGAAGTCAGTTCAGCTAATCGACCTGGATTAACGCCTACTAGTGGAAATTTGCCCAACAGTTCAGCCGGATCATTGGTGACGAACACCAATGCACCACAGCCAGTTCAGAAGCATTCATGTAAGGTCTTTGGTTGTTTCTTTCTGCAGTGTCAAATAACTAAAATGACGCCTTGTTTTAGCGTCACGCCATTCAGGAATTTCATCCACACCGATCCAAACGAATTCCCCAGCGATTGGGTCAGCAAATGATGCGACTAAGGATCAAAGGAAGCGGGAAAAGGAGAGATCAAGAACTGCCAGGTATTGCGTATTGCGAATGTATTTGACTTTTGCTAACAGGGTTATTTTTCAGCATTCAACGACCAGGCGAATTGGAGAACAAGAAGATCGTTCAGAATGGAGGAACCCAACCGTTTTCGTCAAATTCACGCGAGAAACCGTATAATGATCAACGCTGCAATAACGGTATTGCGAATATCAGCCACGCCGCATCAACATCGTCGTCACTAACAATCCAACGGCCGCCTTCATCCATGATGTTACCGGTGAAAATGGAACCACCTCCGTCCATGGCGTCATTTCAAGACGGTTTATTCGCTCGACAACAGCATCACCTACCGCCTGCGCCAGTTTCAACGTCGTCAATACAACTGTCAACAGCGAATGCATTGTCCACTGCAACTGCTGCTGCAATGGCGGACAATTTATTCCGTAGTGCTGCTGCGATGGGTATTCGGCCATTACTGCCAACGTCAGCATCCTCGGCTTTCCCTGGTTCACCATACGGCAATAATGCAACTCCCAATCCGGCTATGGCTGCCAATTTGGCTGCTATGATGGAACGATTACGGCCATTGACTCCGGGTATTGGACAAACCGCTGCCTCGTTGGACGCTTATCGGACATTAATGGGACTGGATAATGCGGCGGCCACGTTGGGACGGTATGATCCAGCGTTATTTCGACCGCCGTTCCTGGATTCATTACAATTGGAACGTGAACAAATGATTCGATTTCAACAACAACAAATGCTCAATTCAGCTGCAACCGGTTCCCAGCAAGATCACCATGGTACGCCGTCGGGAAATCCATTATCTTCGATGATCGACTTGGAACGTGCAATGAGTCAACCAATGAGGCTACCGTCATCGATTGCGTCTGGTATGGTCACCCAGTCGCCGATTACGTCAGCAGCAGTATCGTCCGCAAATTTCCCAACGTCGATGGCAGCTTTTAATCCGCAAATGTTGACGAATATGGATCCGGCAACCGCTGCAGCATTTGCGGCGGCGTCCCTTTATTCCAATGGATTATTACCAAGAGACAATAGATTTGACCTTGAACAACAAATGCGGATTTTGAATAACGCTGCATTGGCCAATGCTTCGCCGAATGCTGGTGCGTCTTCGAACAATATGGATGCATTACGGCTGGGATTTTTTGGCTCACCGGCTGGAAATCCAATGGCTGATCCGTTCTTCGCGGCCAGAACTGTATTGGGAAATGCGACCATGGCTGGAGGATTCCCGACGAATCTGGGATTGAATTTCGGCTTCGGACCCGGTTCGACGTTGGCCAATCATATGCCACCCTCATCAGCACCGAGTGGAATTGGATCATTCGTGAATAATACGTTCAGCAACGGTTTGGAACAGTTAGCCAGGCACAAGCGGGACGCGTTAATGGCTTCGGTAGCGACATCCGGAAATGTACCGCCGGCGAATTTATTTCAGAATCGGTGAGAATGAATAGTATTGAGACATTGTTAGGATGCTTTTTTTCAATCATCTCGTGTTGGAAACGTCCCTTTTTGTCTGTACATAGTTCTTATTCTTCATACAAGTGTCATTTTTTGATAAATTTTTTATCGCGCCTACCTGTACGTATTGAATGCATTTTATCTTTTTACTCTACTTATTGTGTACATTTGGACGATTTTTATGGATGCTTTATTGATGTTCATTGCTGGCAGGCAGATGCAAATTTATGTATTCCGTTATTTTCTGTATGATCAGAACAAAGATGTGAAATGAAATTCAGTGTGATTCATTTGATAAATGATATTCATCCATGCGTTCAGGTTTGTTTGGTCTCGGATTTCGTGCTTAGATACCGCCTACACTGCTGAACGGGGGTGCATTGAACTTTTGATGTATTCAAATCGACGTCGACTTGTTGTAGCCAGCCGGTTGGCGTCAATTGATGAATAGCCAAGCAGATGGTTGACTGCCACCCATGGAAATTTCGTTGGAACCATTGCTAGTCGACGTTCTTTCATCGAATCGAAACGGTCTTTCTTCCTCTTTCCTCGGCCTCTTCTTCAATTAGAAATTGCGCAATTTGCAGTGAATTTTGAAAATATCACGTTCTCGTAATCCAGTTAATCAATCTGATGGGATTTTGTATTGGAAATTATGTAATTAGAGATTTCTAGTTGAAAAAACTTCATGATCAAAATTTATGATGGATTTTTTGGACAAATCGATTCCATTGGCATCTGGCGTTTGAATGTTCCCGGGGCTTTGGGCGTTTTCGTGCCGTGAAACCACCTATGTCAAACTGTCTCTGCGTAATTCGTCGACTAGGTGTGCGCAAAAGAACTAGAAGGAGTATTCCATATCTTCATAGAAAATTCCATCGGAGAAGCGTCTTTGTCTTTCGTAGAAGATTTATTCATAATTTTCCCTCAAAAGATTAGATCTCTATTTGCAAATCGTCCTATTGAATTTTAATCAACGATGGAACAGCATCGTTCTGTTGCTGGCGTTGGACGAGGGTAAGTAAAAAATTCATGATGATTTTGCATTTGCAAAAGGAAATTCTTGGCAGAAAGTGAATTTCTGATTTTGCTAAATTGGGTATGGCTTATCAAATTTGCAAACTTGATTTGCATCTGCGAAAGATGCAGATGCATTCTTGAATGGCTCTAGAATATTCTTGAGGTCAAGGGCAATGCTGGTGCCATTGATTTTATAGAAACATTGCACTCATGGACCGCTTTTTTAGGGTAGCCGTTGGTGCTTCGTCAACAATCAGTGCCCCTGGCGGATTTGGCGGAAATTCAGAAAGTGGCTTCGGCGGCGGATCTGGCGGTGGATTCGGAGGAGGCTCTGGCGGTGGATTTGGTGCTGGCCGTGGTTCTGCTGGAGGAGTAAGCTATTCTTTATGCTTTGATGGCTGAAAGTCATGTCAATGTATTTTAGGATGGCTGCCGAAATTGCGGAGAATCTGGTCATTACGCTCGAGAATGCCCAAAACCGAGAGGAAGTGGCGGTGGAGGCGGACCAAGAACTGTAAGTGTTTGGATTTTTACCTTCAAACTGAGGCTGACTGAATTTTTTTCAGTGCCGTAAATGCAATCAAGAAGGTCACATTGCCAAGGATTGCCCCCAAAGCGGCGGAGGATCAGGGGTAAGTGATCAGCAGCTGCAAAAGACTGGTTGATTACACTGTTAATTTCAGGGCTTCGGAGGTGGCGGCTTCGGTGGTGAAAGTGGTGGATTCGGTGGTGAAAGCGCTGGTGGTGGCTTTGGCAGCGGCGGTGGATTCGGAGGAGGTGCTGGCCGTGGTTCTGCTGGAGGGGTAAGCGCTTTGTGCTGGTAATTAATAGCTGAGAGTCATGGCATCCATTTCAGGATGGCTGCCGAATTTGCGGAGAATCTGGTCATTACGCTCGGGAATGCCCAAAGAAAGGAAGCGGCGGTGGAGGCGGACCAAGAACGGTAAGGCTTGATGTTGAGTCTTAAGTGTGAGCTAATGAACTTTTTGTTTCAGTGCCATAAATGCAACGAAGAAGGTCACATCGCCAGGGATTGTCCCCAAGGCGGCGGCGGCGGAGGAGGAGTAAGTTGTCACCAGTTGCTAAAAACTGATTTTAACAGCACATTAATTTTAGGGCTTTGGCGGTGGTGGGTTCGGTGGTGAAAGTGGCGGATTTGGTGGTGAAAATGCTGGCGGCGGCTTTGGCGGTGGTGGTGGAGGACGTGGACCGAGAACAGTAAGCCCATTTTGATGAAATTGTCAGCATGACAAGAGTCATTTTAGTGCCGCAAATGCAACAAGGAAGGTCATATTGCGCGGGATTGCCCGGACGGCGGTAGTGCTGGTGGTGTAAGTATGAGTCTTCTTAAACTATTCTCTCGATCATTAGCTTGTTTTTCAGGGTTTCGGTGGAGGATTTGGTGGCGGCAACCAAGAGAGCGGAGGCTTCGGCGGTGGTGGTGGTGGTTTTGGCGGCGGTGAAGGTCGTTCCGGCGGTGGTGACAAAACGTGTCGAAAATGCGGCAAAGAAGGTCACTTCGCGCGAGAATGTCCGGATGGCGGAGGCAGCAACAACAAATGTTACAATTGCGGAGAAGAAGGACATATGTCGAAAGATTGCCCTCAGCCACGTAAGCGTTTCATTTGCCGTCCAGCAGAGCAGGCAGTGCTTGATATATTCCTTACTCTTAGGTAAAGAACGTACCGGTGGTGAAGGTGGAAAATGCTACCGCTGTGGCCAGGAAGGTCACTTATCGAAAGATTGCACCAATGAGCGTAAGTTTGTTTTGTTTGATTTTTAACACCACTGGAATGTACAATGCTTGATTTTAGCCATGGAAGGTGTCGAAGATCGTAAACCTGCGTCGACTCACGTGCCAACTGAAGTCTCGGATGACGTGCTATTCAAAGAACACATTCCGACTGGAATCAATTTCAATCGTTATTTCAATATTCCGGTGGAACGAAGCGGTAACAACGCCGACGATATTCAACCAATAAGGTAATCTTTAAATTTCAATTATTTGCTGCGTGTACTCATATGCGTTCATTTTCAGCTCATTCGAAGAAGCCGGATTGACTCCTCAATTATTGGAGAACGTGAAGAAAGCAGGATACGATAAACCAACGCCAATTCAAGAACACGCTATTCCTATTATCTTGGCTGGTCGCGACCTGATGGGTTGTGCTCAAACGGGCTCCGGAAAGACGGTATGTCAGTCTTACTTATCTCTGAAGACTATACTATATCATGTGTCGTATTTCAGGCTGCCTTTATGCTTCCAATTTTGACGGCTATGATGAAATCGGGCAATATGTCATCCGAATTATCGGGAAAGCCAGAACCGACTGCAATTGTCATCGCACCAACTCGCGAATTGGCCATTCAGATTCGAGACGAAACTCGCAAGTTTGCATCCGGTAAGTAGATTTTGTATTAGTTGGTAGCTGTGTTTTGACACTACTCTGCTTTCCAGGAACGATGGCCAAAGTGTGCGTTGCTTACGGCGGTACCGCGATGAGTTATCAAATGGAATCCCTCGGACGCGGATGCAATATTTTGGTAGCGACGCCCGGACGTTTGCACGATATTGTGTCGAAAGGTCGCATTGGGCTTGGAAAATGCAAGTATCTCGTCTTGGACGAAGCCGATCGCATGTTGGATTTGGGATTTGAACCCGAGGTATGAGCTAGATTTTTGCATTCATTTACACTGGTGCACCTGTGCCTATATTATAGGTGCGAAAATTGGTGGAACATACCGATATGCCAGCAAAGACGGAGCGTCAAACGTTGATGTTCTCGGCGACGTTTCCTAGTCCCGTTCAAAATATGGCGGCTGATTTCTTGAACGAGCACGTGTTCATTACCATCGGCAAAGTCGGGTCAGCCAATCAAGATATTTCGCAAGAATTCCAACAATCGGACAAATACGAAAAGAAGGACAAATTGGTGGAGCTGGTTCAAGCTGATATGGCTAATGCTCAAGACGAAAGTAAGCTCGTGGTTTTTGCTTGCATAACAAAAGCTGACTATCGAATTTTAGATGGACAATACACGAAGAAGACCATCATCTTTGTTGAACGGAAGCGTACGGCTGATTTTTTGGCCACGTATCTGTCCCAAGCTGCGGTTCCTGCTACCAGCATTCACGGGTAAGAAATTCTTTATGGTAATCTGGTCATCTGTGACATGGTGTGCTTTCTTTCAGAGACCGTCAACAAAAGGAACGCGAAGAAGCGTTGAATTCATTCAAGAATGGAATGTGTCCAGTTTTGGTGGCCACTGGCGTTGCGGCTCGAGGGTTGGATATCAAAGGCGTCGATCACGTGATCAATTTCGACTTGCCGAAAGAGATCGAGGACTACGTTCATCGTATTGGACGCACTGGTCGTGTTGGTAATCCGGGTCGAGCCACATCGATTTACGATTCGTCGACTGATTCTCAATTGGCCGCAGCTTTGGTTGGGGTAAGCGAATTGTTCAGAGCAAACTATCCTCAGTGCTAATGAGATCAGTTTTCAGGTATTGGCCGATGCTCAACAAGTTGTGCCGGAATGGTTGCAACAAGAAGCTGGCGTTGGCGGAGGAGGAGGCGGCGGCGGATATGACGAATTTGGTGGTTCGGTAAGTTGATTTTCCACTGCAAATTGACCATACATCTAAGGCTGAATTTTTTCAGAACGTGCCAAATGGTACTGAAGGTGGCGGCGACCAATGGTAGACGGGATCATGTAGTGGAAAGAGAAAATTGACGAGAGAAGAATGTGGATTTTCGTTTCAATTCCAAATTCGAAAAAGCGTACCATGTGACAAGAAGGATTTTCGTTAAAAAGTATCAATTTTTCGTGACTGTTTTCGTGTTTGTTTTTTGGAATTCATTATTTCGTGACATGGAAAGCAAATACATGGACGCAAAAAAAACCAGTTGTGATTTTTTGAAATCAAGGTTCTTTGAACCGCCTCTTGATATTAATTTACTGTTCTTGATCATAAAAATCCATCTGAACATTATTTCTGCAGATTCGAATCCGGTGGACAATTCGTAATCGATTCAGATGCCTGATCAGTGATCAGAGCTGCTGATTTGCGAAATCAATATCGATTGATCAGGATTTCAAGGATGCAGGTATGGGTTCTGATCATGCCGATAGATTTCAAATGATCTCCACAGTTTTCAGGCCAAATTGAAAGTTTTGATCTCGGGATTCGTATGCGGCTTATTATTGACCACGGTGATCCCGTTTTTGGCCATCGGTTTTTACACGTGGACGACGTTCGATATCGATTCATTGATCAATTACGATCGGCCGTTTTCAATCGATAATTGGCCAATTGCTATCGCCTGCATGTTCGTTGCGTTCGTATTCGGATGGCCGATCATTTCACGCATCATAATCGGCTGGTATCGTGCTGCTGTTTCATCTGATCATGGGGTGAGTGTGGTTCGGTGATTTTTATCGATTATTTTGATCAGCAATGATCCCTTCCCAGCACCGTGTCCCATGATTGCGCAATGTCAATTTCTGAATCTAAAGCGGATATCTCGTTTTCAGAATGCTCAAAATCAATCGGATTCGACATCTACAGCTCCGCAATGAATGATCAAGACGAAAATCGATCGATCAGTGACATTTCTTGGATGATCAAAATCGACGATATTTTGCGTTTTACTCACTACTCGCGATGCTGTGCATTGGATTTTATCCATTGATTATGCGTACTGCAATAATCAGTTCAGCAATTGAAATTGGTCATTTGCGATCATTCAATAATCGTGTGGATAATGATTCGCGCTGTATCAAAAATTCGAATCTCCTCTCCGGCCGCTTATGACAAAATCCGGAACACGTCTGCTAGAGACGTGTTCAGCAAAAAATTCTGGAATTGGAGAAATTCTCCTGTAATTTAGTGCTGGAAGTGGTAGATTTATTGGGAAATTCAATTGCTGCGAATTTACTGCTTGGGAAAACCTCATTCCTGATCCAATATGGCGGGCGGGAAAGGGCATTCGAAGCAGCGTCCGGAAAAGAAGGCCGGAAATAAGAAATTGGCTGAAATTTCTGAAGCACCTTCTGGCACTACGTGGGAGGGCTCGTTTCGAATTTTGGTCATCGTAGCTTTTGGTAAGCTTTTATCCCGCCACGCACAGAAATCTTGTACGCAAACTGAAAGAAATTGCAATTTTTCAGCCATCATATTCGGGATCTTACAACGAAATCATGTGGCCACCATGTTCGAGAACGACCGTCATTTCTCTCATTTATCCGATTTGGAACGAGAAATGACTTTCCGTACAGAAATGGTATGTTGATGGTATCGTTGGTTTTCTTGGCCGGATCTGCAACTGTATCCTTTGTCAGGGCTTGTATTATTCCTATTTCAAGACCATGGTCAAGAGCAAAACTTTCATGGCCGGTTTGAAACGGATTACCCAGGATAATAGGACGGAATACGGCCATACGATCAATACGTTGAAGAGATTCAATTTATATCCTGAGGTAACGCTGGATTTCTTGAATTATATTAGGAGCAGCGTCTATTTTTTCAGCTGATCCTGGCTGCTATGTATCGGACGTACATCCAAGTTGCGAATCAGTTGAGAATTCGGACGCAGCAATGTTGGGAAACGCAACGCGGCCATGGCTTGGAGCCCATCGTCAGCTGCGAAGGTATGTTTGAGACTTTTGACTGTAGCTTGCAGTGATCCTCTCATTTTAGGAATGGGAAATCAACCGTATTTTTACGTCAATTTCGTATTCGCAATATCCGGCTTGGTGGCCAGTTCATTATTTCTCTATGGAGTATTGATCAGGTGAGTCTGGATAATATTTGATCGTTGCCATGCGTTGACCATGGCTTTTCTTTCAGTGACTCCATCCTTGGCGGCTTGATTGCGGTGGCAGCGTTCTTCTTTAATCATGGAGAGGTATGCGTGCTGATCGGTTATTCATTCAGCCGACGTCTGAATTGCAATGTTGCAGGCAACACGAGTGCAATGGACGCCGCCACTTCGCGAAAGCTTTGGATATCCGATATTCTTGACGCAAATGTTGATCGTGACTTACATAATCAAGTGAGCTCTTTTGGCGACGAACGCCATCTCGGCCAACTTAATCTTGAATATTCACATTTCAGGAGGAAAACGGACGCAGCTGTTTATGGCGTGATTGTGGCTATTCTTACGTGCGTCTTCATGCTATTTTGGCAGGTAAGCCACAGATTGATTTACATACAAGATCAAAGGCTCATGTGTATGTTTTTGTTTCAGTTTGCATCATTCGCGTTGAGCACCCAAGTTGGATCAGTCTTCGTGGCATTCGCATTCGGATACGTCCCAGCGAAAACCGTGCGGGTTATCACATTAGGATTGTTGGTGAGTTTTTGAGAATGTTGAATGATCCTGATGGTACTCATCAGAAGGAGCCTTCTTTTTTTATAGAACGCTTTTATCCTGTCGTTCCTGCTCCTATTCGGCAACGAAATGCTGCTCACGTCGTTATTCTTGTCGAGTCTAATCACCGTACAGGTAAACTGTTTATTTATTCTTACAATGCACTATTGACTGTAATTCGTTTCAGCTGATCCTGTATTTGATGCCAATATTGGATCGAATTCCCTGGAGATTCGTGCGGATATCAATAAACATGATCCTCTTCGCGGCTGGAACGTTGGGCATCAAATTCTGCATTGGCTCATTATTAAACATGAAGGATGATGTAAGCTGTTTTTTTAGAACTTTAGTCAATGAATGATGCTAATGTAAGATGAAATTTCTTTCAGGCTCACGTATTCGATCTGTTACGCTCGAAGTTCACCAACTACAGCGATTTCCATACGCGATTGTACTCGTGTGCAGTTGAATTCGATTTCATTCAAG